>NKDA01000021.1:2500-184203 GCA_002872375.1 Eulimnadia texana
TTATTTTAAACGTTAAAAGAGCAATGTTTTAATTGTTTTCTCTTCAAATTATCGGTGATTTTTCCATTGTTTTTATGCTACTGTGACCCTTCATTTGACTTTAATCCTTTGCGGGCATCTTAACTTTTGTAATCCTCTTTTCTTCGAGCATCGTATTTTAATCTTCTTTTCTTTTCGAGCATCGTATTGTAATCCTCTTACATTCTGTAATCCCCGACCTCGAGCTCCAAACTTTTTTAACTAAGTGACCGAGGTTTCCAAACATTTTTTATTCGTCAAAGTGTTATGCTATTGCTTTCCGGTCCGCTCCTATTTATTTTAAAGGAGTCGGAACCTTGCGAGCGCAGTTTTTAATTTCTCTGGACTAAGAGACTATTTTAAAGTCGTTCGGCCGAGTCCCAATACATTCTTTGTGCGCGCTCAAGTCTGAGTTTATTGCGTTCGATTTCGTTCTAGTCTAAGTCACTAGTTTCTATTGCCTTCGCTCAGGCATTTTCATTGTTTTAAATACCGTATTCTCGGATATTTTCTCACGCAACTCGTCTTGACGCTGCACCGAACGACCTGTTCTTCAAGCAACAAAACACTTTGACAACGATGGCTCCGAAGAAAACAGCAAACAACAAGATCAACTTTAGCCCCGCTGTGACCCGCAGTGCAACGAACGCTCCTGCCGCTGTCAACAAGCCGACAACGCCTGCTCCTGCCGCTAACAATCAGCCGCAGCCAGCCGCAGCCAGCAATACCGCACCTGCTCGCACAACAAACAATCAGCCGCTGATTGACGCTCCACCAAGCCTCAATACAGTCACCAGCCCGGAAGTTTTAAACGCAGCCAAACTCATCACAAAATATCGTAAAGGTACCGAGCAACTCTTGTATCTAGCACAGTTCACCGAGAGTGATGCACCGCCGGTATTCTTCACTCCCAGCATCTTTCAATCTCCATTGGCTGTCGATTTCCCTCAAGAATTTTTCGACAAATGGAACCGGAAAATCTTCGAATTTTCTCACCAATATTTGAACGACATTCGGGCAACAATGCAGCAAATTCTTAGCGAAACGCACACTGTTATTAACGGTTTTCTTTCTTTCGAGCAACAAGTAGCTGGCAACGAACTCTCCAAACTTCAATGGACAGCCCCGGACCGTACACCGCCTCAGCATCTCTCAGAGCCGATGAAGTTCCTCAGCGTTCCGAATCCAGCATTACGGCGCTTCAACATTCAGGCTCATGAAGATCTAGCCAGGTATCGGTCCACTAACCAGCGCTCTAACAAACAGAACCGTCAGCCCTTTATGCAGCGCAAACAGCCCCAATCGTTCCAGCAAGATCGTCACGCTCAGGCCCGTCCAAAACAGCAACAAAGGCAGCAGAATTATCAGCGGAACAAGCAGCAAAACAACCGTCGCCAAGACCGCTCTAACCGCAACTATCGCAGCCACTCATCGGACCGCTCTGACCGCTATTCTGACGATCGACGCAATTACCGCAGCCAGCCCCAGGACGATCGCAAGCGCCGAAGCCCGTCCAGAGACAGCAACAACAGCTATTGCAGCAGATGTTCTGAATGCAGCAGTTACTGTTCCAGCATTAATTGAACACGACAAAGCTGTCTGTCTTCTCGTTGACGACCTTCGCCTTCACTTACGGACTTGCATCTCGACCTACCAGACTGCACCACGAACGAGATCTTTTTTCTTAATAATGCTTACTTCACCTGACTTACCTAACCTGACGTAATTTAGCATTTGGTTCTAGCCCTACCAGCTGCGTCAGAGCCCTACCAATCTTCAAATTGGCCTACTGCAGAATCTTTGCGTTCGGCGGGATGTGTTAATTTAACCTCCCTCTATTCTTCCTGCCGTCGCGAGACCTGCTGTTTGATGCCGATTTACAACGAGTCTTCGCCATGTACCGTCCATGGTCTAGAGGCAACGCACCAGCCTGCGATGCCAAGGGCCCCGGGTTCGATTCCCCGGAGCGAGAGAACTTTTTTTCTTCTCTCTCGCCTTTTATTTTTCATTGTATTATTGTACAATTATCTTTCAGGCACTGTTTGCATTATTTTAAACGTTAAAAGAGCAATGTTTTAATTGTTTTCTCTTCAAATTATCGGTGATTTTTCCATTGTTTTTATGCTACTGTGACCCTTCATTTGACTTTAATCCTTTGCGGGCATCTTAACTTTTGTAATCCTCTTTTCTTCGAGCATCGTATTTTAATCTTCTTTTCTTTTCGAGCATCGTATTGTAATCCTCTTACATTCTGTAATCCCCGACCTCGAGCTCCAAACTTTTTTAACTAAGTGACCGAGGTTTCCAAACATTTTTTATTCGTCAAAGTGTTATGCTATTGCTTTCCGGTCCGCTCCTATTTATTTTAAAGGAGTCGGAACCTTGCGAGCGCAGTTTTTAATTTCTCTGGACTAAGAGACTATTTTAAAGTCGTTCGGCCGAGTCCCAATACATTCTTTGTGCGCGCTCAAGTCTGAGTTTATTGCGTTCGATTTCGTTCTAGTCTAAGTCACTAGTTTCTATTGCCTTCGCTCAGGCATTTTCATTGTTTTAAATACCGTATTCTCGGATATTTTCTCACGCAACTCGTCTTGACGCTGCACCGAACGACCTGTTCTTCAAGCAACAAAACACTTTGACAACGATGGCTCCGAAGAAAACAGCAAACAACAAGATCAACTTTAGCCCCGCTGTGACCCGCAGTGCAACGAACGCTCCTGCCGCTGTCAACAAGCCGACAACGCCTGCTCCTGCCGCTAACAATCAGCCGCAGCCAGCCGCAGCCAGCAATACCGCACCTGCTCGCACAACAAACAATCAGCCGCTGATTGACGCTCCACCAAGCCTCAATACAGTCACCAGCCCGGAAGTTTTAAACGCAGCCAAACTCATCACAAAATATCGTAAAGGTACCGAGCAACTCTTGTATCTAGCACAGTTCACCGAGAGTGATGCACCGCCGGTATTCTTCACTCCCAGCATCTTTCAATCTCCATTGGCTGTCGATTTCCCTCAAGAATTTTTCGACAAATGGAACCGGAAAATCTTCGAATTTTCTCACCAATATTTGAACGACATTCGGGCAACAATGCAGCAAATTCTTAGCGAAACGCACACTGTTATTAACGGTTTTCTTTCTTTCGAGCAACAAGTAGCTGGCAACGAACTCTCCAAACTTCAATGGACAGCCCCGGACCGTACACCGCCTCAGCATCTCTCAGAGCCGATGAAGTTCCTCAGCGTTCCGAATCCAGCATTACGGCGCTTCAACATTCAGGCTCATGAAGATCTAGCCAGGTATCGGTCCACTAACCAGCGCTCTAACAAACAGAACCGTCAGCCCTTTATGCAGCGCAAACAGCCCCAATCGTTCCAGCAAGATCGTCACGCTCAGGCCCGTCCAAAACAGCAACAAAGGCAGCAGAATTATCAGCGGAACAAGCAGCAAAACAACCGTCGCCAAGACCGCTCTAACCGCAACTATCGCAGCCACTCATCGGACCGCTCTGACCGCTATTCTGACGATCGACGCAATTACCGCAGCCAGCCCCAGGACGATCGCAAGCGCCGAAGCCCGTCCAGAGACAGCAACAACAGCTATTGCAGCAGATGTTCTGAATGCAGCAGTTACTGTTCCAGCATTAATTGAACACGACAAAGCTGTCTGTCTTCTCGTTGACGACCTTCGCCTTCACTTACGGACTTGCATCTCGACCTACCAGACTGCACCACGAACGAGATCTTTTTTCTTAATAATGCTTACTTCACCTGACTTACCTAACCTGACGTAATTTAGCATTTGGTTCTAGCCCTACCAGCTGCGTCAGAGCCCTACCAATCTTCAAATTGGCCTACTGCAGAATCTTTGCGTTCGGCGGGATGTGTTAATTTAACCTCCCTCTATTCTTCCTGCCGTCGCGAGACCTGCTGTTTGATGCCGATTTACAACGAGTCTTCGCCATGTACCGTCCATGGTCTAGAGGCAACGCACCAGCCTGCGATGCCAAGGGCCCCGGGTTCGATTCCCCGGAGCGAGAGAACTTTTTTTCTTCTCTCTCGCCTTTTATTTTTCATTGTATTATTGTACAATTATCTTTCAGGCACTGTTTGCATTATTTTAAACGTTAAAAGAGCAATGTTTTAATTGTTTTCTCTTCAAATTATCGGTGATTTTTCCATTGTTTTTATGCTACTGTGACCCTTCATTTGACTTTAATCCTTTGCGGGCATCTTAACTTTTGTAATCCTCTTTTCTTCGAGCATCGTATTTTAATCTTCTTTTCTTTTCGAGCATCGTATTGTAATCCTCTTACATTCTGTAATCCCCGACCTCGAGCTCCAAACTTTTTTAACTAAGTGACCGAGGTTTCCAAACATTTTTTATTCGTCAAAGTGTTATGCTATTGCTTTCCGGTCCGCTCCTATTTATTTTAAAGGAGTCGGAACCTTGCGAGCGCAGTTTTTAATTTCTCTGGACTAAGAGACTATTTTAAAGTCGTTCGGCCGAGTCCCAATACATTCTTTGTGCGCGCTCAAGTCTGAGTTTATTGCGTTCGATTTCGTTCTAGTCTAAGTCACTAGTTTCTATTGCCTTCGCTCAGGCATTTTCATTGTTTTAAATACCGTATTCTCGGATATTTTCTCACGCAACTCGTCTTGACGCTGCACCGAACGACCTGTTCTTCAAGCAACAAAACACTTTGACAACGATGGCTCCGAAGAAAACAGCAAACAACAAGATCAACTTTAGCCCCGCTGTGACCCGCAGTGCAACGAACGCTCCTGCCGCTGTCAACAAGCCGACAACGCCTGCTCCTGCCGCTAACAATCAGCCGCAGCCAGCCGCAGCCAGCAATACCGCACCTGCTCGCACAACAAACAATCAGCCGCTGATTGACGCTCCACCAAGCCTCAATACAGTCACCAGCCCGGAAGTTTTAAACGCAGCCAAACTCATCACAAAATATCGTAAAGGTACCGAGCAACTCTTGTATCTAGCACAGTTCACCGAGAGTGATGCACCGCCGGTATTCTTCACTCCCAGCATCTTTCAATCTCCATTGGCTGTCGATTTCCCTCAAGAATTTTTCGACAAATGGAACCGGAAAATCTTCGAATTTTCTCACCAATATTTGAACGACATTCGGGCAACAATGCAGCAAATTCTTAGCGAAACGCACACTGTTATTAACGGTTTTCTTTCTTTCGAGCAACAAGTAGCTGGCAACGAACTCTCCAAACTTCAATGGACAGCCCCGGACCGTACACCGCCTCAGCATCTCTCAGAGCCGATGAAGTTCCTCAGCGTTCCGAATCCAGCATTACGGCGCTTCAACATTCAGGCTCATGAAGATCTAGCCAGGTATCGGTCCACTAACCAGCGCTCTAACAAACAGAACCGTCAGCCCTTTATGCAGCGCAAACAGCCCCAATCGTTCCAGCAAGATCGTCACGCTCAGGCCCGTCCAAAACAGCAACAAAGGCAGCAGAATTATCAGCGGAACAAGCAGCAAAACAACCGTCGCCAAGACCGCTCTAACCGCAACTATCGCAGCCACTCATCGGACCGCTCTGACCGCTATTCTGACGATCGACGCAATTACCGCAGCCAGCCCCAGGACGATCGCAAGCGCCGAAGCCCGTCCAGAGACAGCAACAACAGCTATTGCAGCAGATGTTCTGAATGCAGCAGTTACTGTTCCAGCATTAATTGAACACGACAAAGCTGTCTGTCTTCTCGTTGACGACCTTCGCCTTCACTTACGGACTTGCATCTCGACCTACCAGACTGCACCACGAACGAGATCTTTTTTCTTAATAATGCTTACTTCACCTGACTTACCTAACCTGACGTAATTTAGCATTTGGTTCTAGCCCTACCAGCTGCGTCAGAGCCCTACCAATCTTCAAATTGGCCTACTGCAGAATCTTTGCGTTCGGCGGGATGTGTTAATTTAACCTCCCTCTATTCTTCCTGCCGTCGCGAGACCTGCTGTTTGATGCCGATTTACAACGAGTCTTCGCCATGTACCGTCCATGGTCTAGAGGCAACGCACCAGCCTGCGATGCCAAGGGCCCCGGGTTCGATTCCCCGGAGCGAGAGAACTTTTTTTCTTCTCTCTCGCCTTTTATTTTTCATTGTATTATTGTACAATTATCTTTCAGGCACTGTTTGCATTATTTTAAACGTTAAAAGAGCAATGTTTTAATTGTTTTCTCTTCAAATTATCGGTGATTTTTCCATTGTTTTTATGCTACTGTGACCCTTCATTTGACTTTAATCCTTTGCGGGCATCTTAACTTTTGTAATCCTCTTTTCTTCGAGCATCGTATTTTAATCTTCTTTTCTTTTCGAGCATCGTATTGTAATCCTCTTACATTCTGTAATCCCCGACCTCGAGCTCCAAACTTTTTTAACTAAGTGACCGAGGTTTCCAAACATTTTTTATTCGTCAAAGTGTTATGCTATTGCTTTCCGGTCCGCTCCTATTTATTTTAAAGGAGTCGGAACCTTGCGAGCGCAGTTTTTAATTTCTCTGGACTAAGAGACTATTTTAAAGTCGTTCGGCCGAGTCCCAATACATTCTTTGTGCGCGCTCAAGTCTGAGTTTATTGCGTTCGATTTCGTTCTAGTCTAAGTCACTAGTTTCTATTGCCTTCGCTCAGGCATTTTCATTGTTTTAAATACCGTATTCTCGGATATTTTCTCACGCAACTCGTCTTGACGCTGCACCGAACGACCTGTTCTTCAAGCAACAAAACACTTTGACAACGATGGCTCCGAAGAAAACAGCAAACAACAAGATCAACTTTAGCCCCGCTGTGACCCGCAGTGCAACGAACGCTCCTGCCGCTGTCAACAAGCCGACAACGCCTGCTCCTGCCGCTAACAATCAGCCGCAGCCAGCCGCAGCCAGCAATACCGCACCTGCTCGCACAACAAACAATCAGCCGCTGATTGACGCTCCACCAAGCCTCAATACAGTCACCAGCCCGGAAGTTTTAAACGCAGCCAAACTCATCACAAAATATCGTAAAGGTACCGAGCAACTCTTGTATCTAGCACAGTTCACCGAGAGTGATGCACCGCCGGTATTCTTCACTCCCAGCATCTTTCAATCTCCATTGGCTGTCGATTTCCCTCAAGAATTTTTCGACAAATGGAACCGGAAAATCTTCGAATTTTCTCACCAATATTTGAACGACATTCGGGCAACAATGCAGCAAATTCTTAGCGAAACGCACACTGTTATTAACGGTTTTCTTTCTTTCGAGCAACAAGTAGCTGGCAACGAACTCTCCAAACTTCAATGGACAGCCCCGGACCGTACACCGCCTCAGCATCTCTCAGAGCCGATGAAGTTCCTCAGCGTTCCGAATCCAGCATTACGGCGCTTCAACATTCAGGCTCATGAAGATCTAGCCAGGTATCGGTCCACTAACCAGCGCTCTAACAAACAGAACCGTCAGCCCTTTATGCAGCGCAAACAGCCCCAATCGTTCCAGCAAGATCGTCACGCTCAGGCCCGTCCAAAACAGCAACAAAGGCAGCAGAATTATCAGCGGAACAAGCAGCAAAACAACCGTCGCCAAGACCGCTCTAACCGCAACTATCGCAGCCACTCATCGGACCGCTCTGACCGCTATTCTGACGATCGACGCAATTACCGCAGCCAGCCCCAGGACGATCGCAAGCGCCGAAGCCCGTCCAGAGACAGCAACAACAGCTATTGCAGCAGATGTTCTGAATGCAGCAGTTACTGTTCCAGCATTAATTGAACACGACAAAGCTGTCTGTCTTCTCGTTGACGACCTTCGCCTTCACTTACGGACTTGCATCTCGACCTACCAGACTGCACCACGAACGAGATCTTTTTTCTTAATAATGCTTACTTCACCTGACTTACCTAACCTGACGTAATTTAGCATTTGGTTCTAGCCCTACCAGCTGCGTCAGAGCCCTACCAATCTTCAAATTGGCCTACTGCAGAATCTTTGCGTTCGGCGGGATGTGTTAATTTAACCTCCCTCTATTCTTCCTGCCGTCGCGAGACCTGCTGTTTGATGCCGATTTACAACGAGTCTTCGCCATGTACCGTCCATGGTCTAGAGGCAACGCACCAGCCTGCGATGCCAAGGGCCCCGGGTTCGATTCCCCGGAGCGAGAGAACTTTTTTTCTTCTCTCTCGCCTTTTATTTTTCATTGTATTATTGTACAATTATCTTTCAGGCACTGTTTGCATTATTTTAAACGTTAAAAGAGCAATGTTTTAATTGTTTTCTCTTCAAATTATCGGTGATTTTTCCATTGTTTTTATGCTACTGTGACCCTTCATTTGACTTTAATCCTTTGCGGGCATCTTAACTTTTGTAATCCTCTTTTCTTCGAGCATCGTATTTTAATCTTCTTTTCTTTTCGAGCATCGTATTGTAATCCTCTTACATTCTGTAATCCCCGACCTCGAGCTCCAAACTTTTTTAACTAAGTGACCGAGGTTTCCAAACATTTTTTATTCGTCAAAGTGTTATGCTATTGCTTTCCGGTCCGCTCCTATTTATTTTAAAGGAGTCGGAACCTTGCGAGCGCAGTTTTTAATTTCTCTGGACTAAGAGACTATTTTAAAGTCGTTCGGCCGAGTCCCAATACATTCTTTGTGCGCGCTCAAGTCTGAGTTTATTGCGTTCGATTTCGTTCTAGTCTAAGTCACTAGTTTCTATTGCCTTCGCTCAGGCATTTTCATTGTTTTAAATACCGTATTCTCGGATATTTTCTCACGCAACTCGTCTTGACGCTGCACCGAACGACCTGTTCTTCAAGCAACAAAACACTTTGACAACGATGGCTCCGAAGAAAACAGCAAACAACAAGATCAACTTTAGCCCCGCTGTGACCCGCAGTGCAACGAACGCTCCTGCCGCTGTCAACAAGCCGACAACGCCTGCTCCTGCCGCTAACAATCAGCCGCAGCCAGCCGCAGCCAGCAATACCGCACCTGCTCGCACAACAAACAATCAGCCGCTGATTGACGCTCCACCAAGCCTCAATACAGTCACCAGCCCGGAAGTTTTAAACGCAGCCAAACTCATCACAAAATATCGTAAAGGTACCGAGCAACTCTTGTATCTAGCACAGTTCACCGAGAGTGATGCACCGCCGGTATTCTTCACTCCCAGCATCTTTCAATCTCCATTGGCTGTCGATTTCCCTCAAGAATTTTTCGACAAATGGAACCGGAAAATCTTCGAATTTTCTCACCAATATTTGAACGACATTCGGGCAACAATGCAGCAAATTCTTAGCGAAACGCACACTGTTATTAACGGTTTTCTTTCTTTCGAGCAACAAGTAGCTGGCAACGAACTCTCCAAACTTCAATGGACAGCCCCGGACCGTACACCGCCTCAGCATCTCTCAGAGCCGATGAAGTTCCTCAGCGTTCCGAATCCAGCATTACGGCGCTTCAACATTCAGGCTCATGAAGATCTAGCCAGGTATCGGTCCACTAACCAGCGCTCTAACAAACAGAACCGTCAGCCCTTTATGCAGCGCAAACAGCCCCAATCGTTCCAGCAAGATCGTCACGCTCAGGCCCGTCCAAAACAGCAACAAAGGCAGCAGAATTATCAGCGGAACAAGCAGCAAAACAACCGTCGCCAAGACCGCTCTAACCGCAACTATCGCAGCCACTCATCGGACCGCTCTGACCGCTATTCTGACGATCGACGCAATTACCGCAGCCAGCCCCAGGACGATCGCAAGCGCCGAAGCCCGTCCAGAGACAGCAACAACAGCTATTGCAGCAGATGTTCTGAATGCAGCAGTTACTGTTCCAGCATTAATTGAACACGACAAAGCTGTCTGTCTTCTCGTTGACGACCTTCGCCTTCACTTACGGACTTGCATCTCGACCTACCAGACTGCACCACGAACGAGATCTTTTTTCTTAATAATGCTTACTTCACCTGACTTACCTAACCTGACGTAATTTAGCATTTGGTTCTAGCCCTACCAGCTGCGTCAGAGCCCTACCAATCTTCAAATTGGCCTACTGCAGAATCTTTGCGTTCGGCGGGATGTGTTAATTTAACCTCCCTCTATTCTTCCTGCCGTCGCGAGACCTGCTGTTTGATGCCGATTTACAACGAGTCTTCGCCATGTACCGTCCATGGTCTAGAGGCAACGCACCAGCCTGCGATGCCAAGGGCCCCGGGTTCGATTCCCCGGAGCGAGAGAACTTTTTTTCTTCTCTCTCGCCTTTTATTTTTCATTGTATTATTGTACAATTATCTTTCAGGCACTGTTTGCATTATTTTAAACGTTAAAAGAGCAATGTTTTAATTGTTTTCTCTTCAAATTATCGGTGATTTTTCCATTGTTTTTATGCTACTGTGACCCTTCATTTGACTTTAATCCTTTGCGGGCATCTTAACTTTTGTAATCCTCTTTTCTTCGAGCATCGTATTTTAATCTTCTTTTCTTTTCGAGCATCGTATTGTAATCCTCTTACATTCTGTAATCCCCGACCTCGAGCTCCAAACTTTTTTAACTAAGTGACCGAGGTTTCCAAACATTTTTTATTCGTCAAAGTGTTATGCTATTGCTTTCCGGTCCGCTCCTATTTATTTTAAAGGAGTCGGAACCTTGCGAGCGCAGTTTTTAATTTCTCTGGACTAAGAGACTATTTTAAAGTCGTTCGGCCGAGTCCCAATACATTCTTTGTGCGCGCTCAAGTCTGAGTTTATTGCGTTCGATTTCGTTCTAGTCTAAGTCACTAGTTTCTATTGCCTTCGCTCAGGCATTTTCATTGTTTTAAATACCGTATTCTCGGATATTTTCTCACGCAACTCGTCTTGACGCTGCACCGAACGACCTGTTCTTCAAGCAACAAAACACTTTGACAACGATGGCTCCGAAGAAAACAGCAAACAACAAGATCAACTTTAGCCCCGCTGTGACCCGCAGTGCAACGAACGCTCCTGCCGCTGTCAACAAGCCGACAACGCCTGCTCCTGCCGCTAACAATCAGCCGCAGCCAGCCGCAGCCAGCAATACCGCACCTGCTCGCACAACAAACAATCAGCCGCTGATTGACGCTCCACCAAGCCTCAATACAGTCACCAGCCCGGAAGTTTTAAACGCAGCCAAACTCATCACAAAATATCGTAAAGGTACCGAGCAACTCTTGTATCTAGCACAGTTCACCGAGAGTGATGCACCGCCGGTATTCTTCACTCCCAGCATCTTTCAATCTCCATTGGCTGTCGATTTCCCTCAAGAATTTTTCGACAAATGGAACCGGAAAATCTTCGAATTTTCTCACCAATATTTGAACGACATTCGGGCAACAATGCAGCAAATTCTTAGCGAAACGCACACTGTTATTAACGGTTTTCTTTCTTTCGAGCAACAAGTAGCTGGCAACGAACTCTCCAAACTTCAATGGACAGCCCCGGACCGTACACCGCCTCAGCATCTCTCAGAGCCGATGAAGTTCCTCAGCGTTCCGAATCCAGCATTACGGCGCTTCAACATTCAGGCTCATGAAGATCTAGCCAGGTATCGGTCCACTAACCAGCGCTCTAACAAACAGAACCGTCAGCCCTTTATGCAGCGCAAACAGCCCCAATCGTTCCAGCAAGATCGTCACGCTCAGGCCCGTCCAAAACAGCAACAAAGGCAGCAGAATTATCAGCGGAACAAGCAGCAAAACAACCGTCGCCAAGACCGCTCTAACCGCAACTATCGCAGCCACTCATCGGACCGCTCTGACCGCTATTCTGACGATCGACGCAATTACCGCAGCCAGCCCCAGGACGATCGCAAGCGCCGAAGCCCGTCCAGAGACAGCAACAACAGCTATTGCAGCAGATGTTCTGAATGCAGCAGTTACTGTTCCAGCATTAATTGAACACGACAAAGCTGTCTGTCTTCTCGTTGACGACCTTCGCCTTCACTTACGGACTTGCATCTCGACCTACCAGACTGCACCACGAACGAGATCTTTTTTCTTAATAATGCTTACTTCACCTGACTTACCTAACCTGACGTAATTTAGCATTTGGTTCTAGCCCTACCAGCTGCGTCAGAGCCCTACCAATCTTCAAATTGGCCTACTGCAGAATCTTTGCGTTCGGCGGGATGTGTTAATTTAACCTCCCTCTATTCTTCCTGCCGTCGCGAGACCTGCTGTTTGATGCCGATTTACAACGAGTCTTCGCCATGTACCGTCCATGGTCTAGAGGCAACGCACCAGCCTGCGATGCCAAGGGCCCCGGGTTCGATTCCCCGGAGCGAGAGAACTTTTTTTCTTCTCTCTCGCCTTTTATTTTTCATTGTATTATTGTACAATTATCTTTCAGGCACTGTTTGCATTATTTTAAACGTTAAAAGAGCAATGTTTTAATTGTTTTCTCTTCAAATTATCGGTGATTTTTCCATTGTTTTTATGCTACTGTGACCCTTCATTTGACTTTAATCCTTTGCGGGCATCTTAACTTTTGTAATCCTCTTTTCTTCGAGCATCGTATTTTAATCTTCTTTTCTTTTCGAGCATCGTATTGTAATCCTCTTACATTCTGTAATCCCCGACCTCGAGCTCCAAACTTTTTTAACTAAGTGACCGAGGTTTCCAAACATTTTTTATTCGTCAAAGTGTTATGCTATTGCTTTCCGGTCCGCTCCTATTTATTTTAAAGGAGTCGGAACCTTGCGAGCGCAGTTTTTAATTTCTCTGGACTAAGAGACTATTTTAAAGTCGTTCGGCCGAGTCCCAATACATTCTTTGTGCGCGCTCAAGTCTGAGTTTATTGCGTTCGATTTCGTTCTAGTCTAAGTCACTAGTTTCTATTGCCTTCGCTCAGGCATTTTCATTGTTTTAAATACCGTATTCTCGGATATTTTCTCACGCAACTCGTCTTGACGCTGCACCGAACGACCTGTTCTTCAAGCAACAAAACACTTTGACAACGATGGCTCCGAAGAAAACAGCAAACAACAAGATCAACTTTAGCCCCGCTGTGACCCGCAGTGCAACGAACGCTCCTGCCGCTGTCAACAAGCCGACAACGCCTGCTCCTGCCGCTAACAATCAGCCGCAGCCAGCCGCAGCCAGCAATACCGCACCTGCTCGCACAACAAACAATCAGCCGCTGATTGACGCTCCACCAAGCCTCAATACAGTCACCAGCCCGGAAGTTTTAAACGCAGCCAAACTCATCACAAAATATCGTAAAGGTACCGAGCAACTCTTGTATCTAGCACAGTTCACCGAGAGTGATGCACCGCCGGTATTCTTCACTCCCAGCATCTTTCAATCTCCATTGGCTGTCGATTTCCCTCAAGAATTTTTCGACAAATGGAACCGGAAAATCTTCGAATTTTCTCACCAATATTTGAACGACATTCGGGCAACAATGCAGCAAATTCTTAGCGAAACGCACACTGTTATTAACGGTTTTCTTTCTTTCGAGCAACAAGTAGCTGGCAACGAACTCTCCAAACTTCAATGGACAGCCCCGGACCGTACACCGCCTCAGCATCTCTCAGAGCCGATGAAGTTCCTCAGCGTTCCGAATCCAGCATTACGGCGCTTCAACATTCAGGCTCATGAAGATCTAGCCAGGTATCGGTCCACTAACCAGCGCTCTAACAAACAGAACCGTCAGCCCTTTATGCAGCGCAAACAGCCCCAATCGTTCCAGCAAGATCGTCACGCTCAGGCCCGTCCAAAACAGCAACAAAGGCAGCAGAATTATCAGCGGAACAAGCAGCAAAACAACCGTCGCCAAGACCGCTCTAACCGCAACTATCGCAGCCACTCATCGGACCGCTCTGACCGCTATTCTGACGATCGACGCAATTACCGCAGCCAGCCCCAGGACGATCGCAAGCGCCGAAGCCCGTCCAGAGACAGCAACAACAGCTATTGCAGCAGATGTTCTGAATGCAGCAGTTACTGTTCCAGCATTAATTGAACACGACAAAGCTGTCTGTCTTCTCGTTGACGACCTTCGCCTTCACTTACGGACTTGCATCTCGACCTACCAGACTGCACCACGAACGAGATCTTTTTTCTTAATAATGCTTACTTCACCTGACTTACCTAACCTGACGTAATTTAGCATTTGGTTCTAGCCCTACCAGCTGCGTCAGAGCCCTACCAATCTTCAAATTGGCCTACTGCAGAATCTTTGCGTTCGGCGGGATGTGTTAATTTAACCTCCCTCTATTCTTCCTGCCGTCGCGAGACCTGCTGTTTGATGCCGATTTACAACGAGTCTTCGCCATGTACCGTCCATGGTCTAGAGGCAACGCACCAGCCTGCGATGCCAAGGGCCCCGGGTTCGATTCCCGGAGCGAGAGAACTTTTTTTCTTCTCTCTCGCCTTTTATTTTTCATTGTATTATTGTACAATTATCTTTCAGGCACTGTTTGCATTATTTTAAACGTTAAAAGAGCAATGTTTTAATTGTTTTCTCTTCAAATTATCGGTGATTTTTCCATTGTTTTTATGCTACTGTGACCCTTCATTTGACTTTAATCCTTTGCGGGCATCTTAACTTTTGTAATCCTCTTTTCTTCGAGCATCGTATTTTAATCTTCTTTTCTTTTCGAGCATCGTATTGTAATCCTCTTACATTCTGTAATCCCCGACCTCGAGCTCCAAACTTTTTTAACTAAGTGACCGAGGTTTCCAAACATTTTTTATTCGTCAAAGTGTTATGCTATTGCTTTCCGGTCCGCTCCTATTTATTTTAAAGGAGTCGGAACCTTGCGAGCGCAGTTTTTAATTTCTCTGGACTAAGAGACTATTTTAAAGTCGTTCGGCCGAGTCCCAATACATTCTTTGTGCGCGCTCAAGTCTGAGTTTATTGCGTTCGATTTCGTTCTAGTCTAAGTCACTAGTTTCTATTGCCTTCGCTCAGGCATTTTCATTGTTTTAAATACCGTATTCTCGGATATTTTCTCACGCAACTCGTCTTGACGCTGCACCGAACGACCTGTTCTTCAAGCAACAAAACACTTTGACAACGATGGCTCCGAAGAAAACAGCAAACAACAAGATCAACTTTAGCCCCGCTGTGACCCGCAGTGCAACGAACGCTCCTGCCGCTGTCAACAAGCCGACAACGCCTGCTCCTGCCGCTAACAATCAGCCGCAGCCAGCCGCAGCCAGCAATACCGCACCTGCTCGCACAACAAACAATCAGCCGCTGATTGACGCTCCACCAAGCCTCAATACAGTCACCAGCCCGGAAGTTTTAAACGCAGCCAAACTCATCACAAAATATCGTAAAGGTACCGAGCAACTCTTGTATCTAGCACAGTTCACCGAGAGTGATGCACCGCCGGTATTCTTCACTCCCAGCATCTTTCAATCTCCATTGGCTGTCGATTTCCCTCAAGAATTTTTCGACAAATGGAACCGGAAAATCTTCGAATTTTCTCACCAATATTTGAACGACATTCGGGCAACAATGCAGCAAATTCTTAGCGAAACGCACACTGTTATTAACGGTTTTCTTTCTTTCGAGCAACAAGTAGCTGGCAACGAACTCTCCAAACTTCAATGGACAGCCCCGGACCGTACACCGCCTCAGCATCTCTCAGAGCCGATGAAGTTCCTCAGCGTTCCGAATCCAGCATTACGGCGCTTCAACATTCAGGCTCATGAAGATCTAGCCAGGTATCGGTCCACTAACCAGCGCTCTAACAAACAGAACCGTCAGCCCTTTATGCAGCGCAAACAGCCCCAATCGTTCCAGCAAGATCGTCACGCTCAGGCCCGTCCAAAACAGCAACAAAGGCAGCAGAATTATCAGCGGAACAAGCAGCAAAACAACCGTCGCCAAGACCGCTCTAACCGCAACTATCGCAGCCACTCATCGGACCGCTCTGACCGCTATTCTGACGATCGACGCAATTACCGCAGCCAGCCCCAGGACGATCGCAAGCGCCGAAGCCCGTCCAGAGACAGCAACAACAGCTATTGCAGCAGATGTTCTGAATGCAGCAGTTACTGTTCCAGCATTAATTGAACACGACAAAGCTGTCTGTCTTCTCGTTGACGACCTTCGCCTTCACTTACGGACTTGCATCTCGACCTACCAGACTGCACCACGAACGAGATCTTTTTTCTTAATAATGCTTACTTCACCTGACTTACCTAACCTGACGTAATTTAGCATTTGGTTCTAGCCCTACCAGCTGCGTCAGAGCCCTACCAATCTTCAAATTGGCCTACTGCAGAATCTTTGCGTTCGGCGGGATGTGTTAATTTAACCTCCCTCTATTCTTCCTGCCGTCGCGAGACCTGCTGTTTGATGCCGATTTACAACGAGTCTTCGCCATGTACCGTCCATGGTCTAGAGGCAACGCACCAGCCTGCGATGCCAAGGGCCCCGGGTTCGATTCCCCGGAGCGAGAGAACTTTTTTTCTTCTCTCTCGCCTTTTATTTTTCATTGTATTATTGTACAATTATCTTTCAGGCACTGTTTGCATTATTTTAAACGTTAAAAGAGCAATGTTTTAATTGTTTTCTCTTCAAATTATCGGTGATTTTTCCATTGTTTTTATGCTACTGTGACCCTTCATTTGACTTTAATCCTTTGCGGGCATCTTAACTTTTGTAATCCTCTTTTCTTCGAGCATCGTATTTTAATCTTCTTTTCTTTTCGAGCATCGTATTGTAATCCTCTTACATTCTGTAATCCCCGACCTCGAGCTCCAAACTTTTTTAACTAAGTGACCGAGGTTTCCAAACATTTTTTATTCGTCAAAGTGTTATGCTATTGCTTTCCGGTCCGCTCCTATTTATTTTAAAGGAGTCGGAACCTTGCGAGCGCAGTTTTTAATTTCTCTGGACTAAGAGACTATTTTAAAGTCGTTCGGCCGAGTCCCAATACATTCTTTGTGCGCGCTCAAGTCTGAGTTTATTGCGTTCGATTTCGTTCTAGTCTAAGTCACTAGTTTCTATTGCCTTCGCTCAGGCATTTTCATTGTTTTAAATACCGTATTCTCGGATATTTTCTCACGCAACTCGTCTTGACGCTGCACCGAACGACCTGTTCTTCAAGCAACAAAACACTTTGACAACGATGGCTCCGAAGAAAACAGCAAACAACAAGATCAACTTTAGCCCCGCTGTGACCCGCAGTGCAACGAACGCTCCTGCCGCTGTCAACAAGCCGACAACGCCTGCTCCTGCCGCTAACAATCAGCCGCAGCCAGCCGCAGCCAGCAATACCGCACCTGCTCGCACAACAAACAATCAGCCGCTGATTGACGCTCCACCAAGCCTCAATACAGTCACCAGCCCGGAAGTTTTAAACGCAGCCAAACTCATCACAAAATATCGTAAAGGTACCGAGCAACTCTTGTATCTAGCACAGTTCACCGAGAGTGATGCACCGCCGGTATTCTTCACTCCCAGCATCTTTCAATCTCCATTGGCTGTCGATTTCCCTCAAGAATTTTTCGACAAATGGAACCGGAAAATCTTCGAATTTTCTCACCAATATTTGAACGACATTCGGGCAACAATGCAGCAAATTCTTAGCGAAACGCACACTGTTATTAACGGTTTTCTTTCTTTCGAGCAACAAGTAGCTGGCAACGAACTCTCCAAACTTCAATGGACAGCCCCGGACCGTACACCGCCTCAGCATCTCTCAGAGCCGATGAAGTTCCTCAGCGTTCCGAATCCAGCATTACGGCGCTTCAACATTCAGGCTCATGAAGATCTAGCCAGGTATCGGTCCACTAACCAGCGCTCTAACAAACAGAACCGTCAGCCCTTTATGCAGCGCAAACAGCCCAATCGTTCCAGCAAGATCGTCACGCTCAGGCCCGTCCAAAACAGCAACAAAGGCAGCAGAATTATCAGCGGAACAAGCAGCAAAACAACCGTCGCCAAGACCGCTCTAACCGCAACTATCGCAGCCACTCATCGGACCGCTCTGACCGCTATTCTGACGATCGACGCAATTACCGCAGCCAGCCCCAGGACGATCGCAAGCGCCGAAGCCCGTCCAGAGACAGCAACAACAGCTATTGCAGCAGATGTTCTGAATGCAGCAGTTACTGTTCCAGCATTAATTGAACACGACAAAGCTGTCTGTCTTCTCGTTGACGACCTTCGCCTTCACTTACGGACTTGCATCTCGACCTACCAGACTGCACCACGAACGAGATCTTTTTTCTTAATAATGCTTACTTCACCTGACTTACCTAACCTGACGTAATTTAGCATTTGGTTCTAGCCCTACCAGCTGCGTCAGAGCCCTACCAATCTTCAAATTGGCCTACTGCAGAATCTTTGCGTTCGGCGGGATGTGTTAATTTAACCTCCCTCTATTCTTCCTGCCGTCGCGAGACCTGCTGTTTGATGCCGATTTACAACGAGTCTTCGCCATGTACCGTCCATGGTCTAGAGGCAACGCACCAGCCTGCGATGCCAAGGGCCCCGGGTTCGATTCCCCGGAGCGAGAGAACTTTTTTTCTTCTCTCTCGCCTTTTATTTTTCATTGTATTATTGTACAATTATCTTTCAGGCACTGTTTGCATTATTTTAAACGTTAAAAGAGCAATGTTTTAATTGTTTTCTCTTCAAATTATCGGTGATTTTTCCATTGTTTTTATGCTACTGTGACCCTTCATTTGACTTTAATCCTTTGCGGGCATCTTAACTTTTGTAATCCTCTTTTCTTCGAGCATCGTATTTTAATCTTCTTTTCTTTTCGAGCATCGTATTGTAATCCTCTTACATTCTGTAATCCCCGACCTCGAGCTCCAAACTTTTTTAACTAAGTGACCGAGGTTTCCAAACATTTTTTATTCGTCAAAGTGTTATGCTATTGCTTTCCGGTCCGCTCCTATTTATTTTAAAGGAGTCGGAACCTTGCGAGCGCAGTTTTTAATTTCTCTGGACTAAGAGACTATTTTAAAGTCGTTCGGCCGAGTCCCAATACATTCTTTGTGCGCGCTCAAGTCTGAGTTTATTGCGTTCGATTTCGTTCTAGTCTAAGTCACTAGTTTCTATTGCCTTCGCTCAGGCATTTTCATTGTTTTAAATACCGTATTCTCGGATATTTTCTCACGCAACTCGTCTTGACGCTGCACCGAACGACCTGTTCTTCAAGCAACAAAACACTTTGACAACGATGGCTCCGAAGAAAACAGCAAACAACAAGATCAACTTTAGCCCCGCTGTGACCCGCAGTGCAACGAACGCTCCTGCCGCTGTCAACAAGCCGACAACGCCTGCTCCTGCCGCTAACAATCAGCCGCAGCCAGCCGCAGCCAGCAATACCGCACCTGCTCGCACAACAAACAATCAGCCGCTGATTGACGCTCCACCAAGCCTCAATACAGTCACCAGCCCGGAAGTTTTAAACGCAGCCAAACTCATCACAAAATATCGTAAAGGTACCGAGCAACTCTTGTATCTAGCACAGTTCACCGAGAGTGATGCACCGCCGGTATTCTTCACTCCCAGCATCTTTCAATCTCCATTGGCTGTCGATTTCCCTCAAGAATTTTTCGACAAATGGAACCGGAAAATCTTCGAATTTTCTCACCAATATTTGAACGACATTCGGGCAACAATGCAGCAAATTCTTAGCGAAACGCACACTGTTATTAACGGTTTTCTTTCTTTCGAGCAACAAGTAGCTGGCAACGAACTCTCCAAACTTCAATGGACAGCCCCGGACCGTACACCGCCTCAGCATCTCTCAGAGCCGATGAAGTTCCTCAGCGTTCCGAATCCAGCATTACGGCGCTTCAACATTCAGGCTCATGAAGATCTAGCCAGGTATCGGTCCACTAACCAGCGCTCTAACAAACAGAACCGTCAGCCCTTTATGCAGCGCAAACAGCCCCAATCGTTCCAGCAAGATCGTCACGCTCAGGCCCGTCCAAAACAGCAACAAAGGCAGCAGAATTATCAGCGGAACAAGCAGCAAAACAACCGTCGCCAAGACCGCTCTAACCGCAACTATCGCAGCCACTCATCGGACCGCTCTGACCGCTATTCTGACGATCGACGCAATTACCGCAGCCAGCCCCAGGACGATCGCAAGCGCCGAAGCCCGTCCAGAGACAGCAACAACAGCTATTGCAGCAGATGTTCTGAATGCAGCAGTTACTGTTCCAGCATTAATTGAACACGACAAAGCTGTCTGTCTTCTCGTTGACGACCTTCGCCTTCACTTACGGACTTGCATCTCGACCTACCAGACTGCACCACGAACGAGATCTTTTTTCTTAATAATGCTTACTTCACCTGACTTACCTAACCTGACGTAATTTAGCATTTGGTTCTAGCCCTACCAGCTGCGTCAGAGCCCTACCAATCTTCAAATTGGCCTACTGCAGAATCTTTGCGTTCGGCGGGATGTGTTAATTTAACCTAACCTAACCCCACCCTAACCCCCCCCCCCCTAACCTAACCTAACCTAACCTAACCTAACCTAACCCCCCAGCTTTCCCTTTAATAACCTGTCCTCCTTTTTAAATTATTTACTAGTAAGCTCTAGTAAATAGAGCCGCAATTAGAATTACGTTACTATCAGTACTCGTACCTATTAAGCAGCTTTTCGCCACGGATATCTTCTCCCCTAAGGAGCAACCAGGGGCTACCACAAACCTTATGGATGGACTTAAATTAGCAGCCTTCGCACCATTACCACAAACAGAATTTTGTTATCTCTAACCGTTACTGAGTTAGATTTTAAACACAGTACAGACGATACATTTTACCGACATCATAATCTAGCACCCTCAGACTTAAACACTTTCAATCTTCAATAACCATCAGCTATCATATAAACAAATACATGACAGACATCTGATACCACAGCTCAACATCTTTACTCAAACATTTTGCGATAACACAAAACACAGCATCAACACGTCACAACTCGAACAGAAATACGAAGAAATACGGCTGCAAGTCTCACGCCTCATCCGGAAAAACTCGACGAATCACCCCGTGGAATATAACGGCACTTCGGAACCACCTTTAATGCGACATTGTTAGGGTATTTGATCGCTCAGAGGGCAACATTATTTTCACTTACGGCACTCACTCTACTATTTCCTTTTTTTACAATACACTCCCATCATTTTTCAATAAACACACCACCTTTGGTGCCCACTAGGACGAGCGCACTCCGCTGTCGGAGCCTGGAAACTTGCGGGGGTGGCGGACCGGCCCTCTCCGAAGCCGAGAGTTAAGGGCAAGATGATGACGGTCGTCTTCACACAAACAACCTAATAGGCCCCTAAGGCGACTGAAAAGGTCTTAATAAGAGGTGAGGATTCCGCATTCCGCAAAGCTCCCTGTACTTGCTGCCGGGCTCTAATAGTTGTCAGGGGACCTGCAGCCGCCCACTGCTTCTCCGCACCTGGTTAGGGTGGAGCCCGTTCCATCATGTGCCCCACCTCGGTGGTACTTTACATCTTTAAAAATAAACAAACAATACTACACATTAAAAGAAAACCCTCTGAGCGAACAAAGAAAACCAGCAATGTTGCTTTTTTAACAGGGTCTTCATAGTACTACTGAACATAAACGCTCCAAGAAATAATGTTGAGTTTTACTCCATGAAATTACCTTGTTGAGCCAACGTGGGACCATTTACATCCATTGTATGCTCCGTGAGTTAATGTTGAGTTCTACTCCATGTAATATCTTGTTGAGCCAACGTGGGACCACTTACAATAAATGCTCCAAGAAATAATGTTGAGTTTCTCTCCATGAAATTATCTTGTTGAGCCTACGGGGACCATTCACATCTATTGAATGCTCCAAGAAATAATGTTGAGTTTTACTCCATAGAATTATCTTGTTGAGCCAACGTGGGACCATTTATATTCATGCTTCAAGAAATAATATCGAGTCCTACTCCATGAAATTATCTTGTTGAGCCAACTTGGGACTTTCTTCCACCCACCATACATGCCTACTTTGGACATGATTCCCTTTACCTACATCCCTTACCCACCACGCCCTACCCCTCTTAAAAAATAACCTAAATACCCTTAAGAAATAGAGATAACCACACCTTACCTTACCTAACCTGACCTAAACACAATACACTATAGACCTACCCTCCCGCTCCCTCCCTGACCTACCCTACCTGACCCACCCTTCAAAGAATCATGCCCAAGGAGGACTCGGGGGCTACAGGAATCCCTACGGATGGACTCACCATGGCAGCCTTTTGACCTTTACCGCTCCAAGAATCCTGATACCACCTTGAAATTCCAACATATCAACTTTCATCCGAAAAAATCCTACAAGGAACGATGCCGGGCTACAAGTGCACCTTCCATTCGATCAATCATGGCAGCCTTTTTAGCATTGCCGCAATCAGAATTGCGCTATCATCAAAATTAACGGAGATAGAGCAGTTTTTCTCTTCGGAAATCTTCTCCCATAAGGAGGAATCAGGGGCTGCCGCAACCCTTATGGATCGACTATGATTAGCAGCCTTCGCACCTTTACTACTCACAGAATTTCATTATCTTTAACTGTTATCGAATTAGATTTAAAACACATTACAGAACTTAAACTTTATGGATATCACAATTTCACACTTAACACGCACTTCATAAATTCTTTGAATTCCAAAAATAGAATTACACAAAAAACATGCTGAAACATTTTTCTGAGTAAATCATTGCTGCTGATGAAACACATACATCACACTACATCATCCCTTCACTCCTATTGGCAGCCTCGAGGATCACGCCACTATAGGCCCCTCCTACAAACCGCCACTATAAAAGGAGCAACCCACTAAAGAAATCCTCAGTCTCAACCGAACTGCTCCACGACGAACAACAGGACGAAAGTGCTTCGGACCATTGGGATTCCATCAGGCATTCTATACTTAGAAATTAGATAATACAATTAGATATACAATATTTACTACATCATTTTCTTAAACCTTGAAACTATTTTAGATATCCACTTTATTTATAAACTACTCTAACCTCACACTTCCCTCCGCTCCCTCCACACTCAAACTGCGCTCCCTCTGCAGCTACACAGTGGGGCATGGCCGGGTCACCCAGTGAGGGTGTTCGTGACTGGCCAAGCTGCGGCGCCGACCATCTGGGGTTCTTAGCAAAGGCCGCCGAAAACCATATCCAGGGTCGGAGACTAACTGATGAGCCACGACGTAGGGGAGCGCAGCTTTCCCTTTAATAACCTGTCCTCCTTTTTAAATTATTTACTAGTAAGCTCTAGTAAATAGAGCCGCAATTAGAATTACGTTACTATCAGTACTCGTACCTATTAAGCAGCTTTTCGCCACGGATATCTTCTCCCCTAAGGAGCAACCAGGGGCTACCACAAACCTTATGGATGGACTTAAATTAGCAGCCTTCGCACCATTACCACAAACAGAATTTTGTTATCTCTAACCGTTACTGAGTTAGATTTTAAACACAGTACAGACGATACATTTTACCGACATCATAATCTAGCACCCTCAGACTTAAACACTTTCAATCTTCAATAACCATCAGCTATCATATAAACAAATACATGACAGACATCTGATACCACAGCTCAACATCTTTACTCAAACATTTTGCGATAACACAAAACACAGCATCAACACGTCACAACTCGAACAGAAATACGAAGAAATACGGCTGCAAGTCTCACGCCTCATCCGGAAAAACTCGACGAATCACCCCGTGGAATATAACGGCACTTCGGAACCACCTTTAATGCGACATTGTTAGGGTATTTGATCGCTCAGAGGGGCAACATTATTTTCACTTACGGCACTCACTCTACTATTTCCTTTTTTTACAATACACTCCCATCATTTTTCAATAAACACACCACCTTTGGTGCCCACTAGGACGAGCGCACTCCGCTGTCGGAGCCTGGAAACTTGCGGGGGGTGGCGGGACCGGCCCTCTCCGAAGCCGAGAGTTAAGGGCAAGATGATGACGGTCGTCTTCACACAAACAACCTAATAGGCCCTAAGGCGACTGAAAAGGTCTTAATAAGAGGTGAGGATTCCGCATTCCGCAAAGCTCCCTGTACTTGCTGCCGGGCTCTAATAGTTGTCAGGGGACCTGCAGCCGCCCACTGCTTCTCCGCACCTGGTTAGGGTGGAGCCCGTTCCATCATGTGCCCCACCTCGGTGGTACTTTACATCTTTAAAAATAAACAAACAATACTACACATTAAAAGAAAACCCTCTGAGCGAACAAAGAAAACCAGCAATGTTGCTTTTTTAACAGGGTCTTCATAGTACTACTGAACATAAACGCTCCAAGAAATAATGTTGAGTTTTACTCCATGAAATTACCTTGTTGAGCCAACGTGGGACCATTTACATCCATTGTATGCTCCGTGAGTTAATGTTGAGTTCTACTCCATGTAATATCTTGTTGAGCCAACGTGGGACCACTTACAATAAATGCTCCAAGAAATAATGTTGAGTTTCTCTCCATGAAATTATCTTGTTGAGCCTACGGGGGACCATTCACATCTATTGAATGCTCCAAGAAATAATGTTGAGTTTTACTCCATAGAATTATCTTGTTGAGCCAACGTGGGACCATTTATATTCATGCTTCAAGAAATAATATCGAGTCCTACTCCATGAAATTATCTTGTTGAGCCAACTTGGGACTTTCTTCCACCCACCATACATGCCTACTTTGGACATGATTCCCTTTACCTACATCCCTTACCCACCACGCCCTACCCCTCTTAAAAAATAACCTAAATACCCTTAAGAAATAGAGATAACCACACCTTACCTTACCTAACCTGACCTAAACACAATACACTATAGACCTACCCTCCCGCTCCCTCCCTGACCTACCCTACCTGACCCACCCTTCAAAGAATCATGCCCAAGGAGGACTCGGGGGCTACAGGAATCCCTACGGATGGACTCACCATGGCAGCCTTTTGACCTTTACCGCTCCAAGAATCCTGATACCACCTTGAAATTCCAACATATCAACTTTCATCCGAAAAAATCCTACAAGGAACGATGCCGGGCTACAAGTGCACCTTCCATTCGATCAATCATGGCAGCCTTTTTAGCATTGCCGCAATCAGAATTGCGCTATCATCAAAATTAACGGAGATAGAGCAGTTTTTCTCTTCGGAAATCTTCTCCCATAAGGAGGAATCAGGGGCTGCCGCAACCCTTATGGATCGACTATGATTAGCAGCCTTCGCACCTTTACTACTCACAGAATTTCATTATCTTTAACTGTTATCGAATTAGATTTAAAACACATTACAGAACTTAAACTTTATGGATATCACAATTTCACACTTAACACGCACTTCATAAATTCTTTGAATTCCAAAAATAGAATTACACAAAAAACATGCTGAAACATTTTTCTGAGTAAATCATTGCTGCTGATGAAACACATACATCACACTACATCATCCCTTCACTCCTATTGGCAGCCTCGAGGATCACGCCACTATAGGCCCCTCCTACAAACCGCCACTATAAAAGGAGCAACCCACTAAAGAAATCCTCAGTCTCAACCGAACTGCTCCACGACGAACAACAGGACGAAAGTGCTTCGGACCATTGGGATTCCATCAGGCATTCTATACTTAGAAATTAGATAATACAATTAGATATACAATATTTACTACATCATTTTCTTAAACCTTGAAACTATTTTAGATATCCACTTTATTTATAAACTACTCTAACCTCACACTTCCCTCCGCTCCCTCCACACTCAAACTGCGCTCCCTCTGCAGCTACACAGTGGGGCATGGCCGGGTCACCCAGTGAGGGTGTTCGTGACTGGCCAAGCTGCGGCGCCGACCATCTGGGGTTCTTAGCAAAGGCCGCCGAAAACCATATCCAGGGTCGGAGACTAACTGATGAGCCACGACGTAGGGGAGCGCAGCTTTCCCTTTAATAACCTGTCCTCCTTTTTAAATTATTTACTAGTAAGCTCTAGTAAATAGAGCCGCAATTAGAATTACGTTACTATCAGTACTCGTACCTATTAAGCAGCTTTTCGCCACGGATATCTTCTCCCCTAAGGAGCAACCAGGGGCTACCACAAACCTTATGGATGGACTTAAATTAGCAGCCTTCGCACCATTACCACAAACAGAATTTTGTTATCTCTAACCGTTACTGAGTTAGATTTTAAACACAGTACAGACGATACATTTTACCGACATCATAATCTAGCACCCTCAGACTTAAACACTTTCAATCTTCAATAACCATCAGCTATCATATAAACAAATACATGACAGACATCTGATACCACAGCTCAACATCTTTACTCAAACATTTTGCGATAACACAAAACACAGCATCAACACGTCACAACTCGAACAGAAATACGAAGAAATACGGCTGCAAGTCTCACGCCTCATCCGGAAAAACTCGACGAATCACCCCGTGGAATATAACGGCACTTCGGAACCACCTTTAATGCGACATTGTTAGGGTATTTGATCGCTCAGAGGGGCAACATTATTTTCACTTACGGCACTCACTCTACTATTTCCTTTTTTTACAATACACTCCCATCATTTTTCAATAAACACACCACCTTTGGTGCCCACTAGGACGAGCGCACTCCGCTGTCGGAGCCTGGAAACTTGCGGGGGGTGGCGGGACCGGCCCTCTCCGAAGCCGAGAGTTAAGGGCAAGATGATGACGGTCGTCTTCACACAAACAACCTAATAGGCCCCTAAGGCGACTGAAAAGGTCTTAATAAGAGGTGAGGATTCCGCATTCCGCAAAGCTCCCTGTACTTGCTGCCGGGCTCTAATAGTTGTCAGGGACCTGCAGCCGCCCACTGCTTCTCCGCACCTGGTTAGGGTGGAGCCCGTTCCATCATGTGCCCCACCTCGGTGGTACTTTACATCTTTAAAAATAAACAAACAATACTACACATTAAAAGAAAACCCTCTGAGCGAACAAAGAAAACCAGCAATGTTGCTTTTTTAACAGGGTCTTCATAGTACTACTGAACATAAACGCTCCAAGAAATAATGTTGAGTTTTACTCCATGAAATTACCTTGTTGAGCCAACGTGGGACCATTTACATCCATTGTATGCTCCGTGAGTTAATGTTGAGTTCTACTCCATGTAATATCTTGTTGAGCCAACGTGGGACCACTTACAATAAATGCTCCAAGAAATAATGTTGAGTTTCTCTCCATGAAATTATCTTGTTGAGCCTACGGGGGACCATTCACATCTATTGAATGCTCCAAGAAATAATGTTGAGTTTTACTCCATAGAATTATCTTGTTGAGCCAACGTGGGACCATTTATATTCATGCTTCAAGAAATAATATCGAGTCCTACTCCATGAAATTATCTTGTTGAGCCAACTTGGGACTTTCTTCCACCCACCATACATGCCTACTTTGGACATGATTCCCTTTACCTACATCCCTTACCCACCACGCCCTACCCCTCTTAAAAAATAACCTAAATACCCTTAAGAAATAGAGATAACCACACCTTACCTTACCTAACCTGACCTAAACACAATACACTATAGACCTACCCTCCCGCTCCCTCCCTGACCTACCCTACCTGACCCACCCTTCAAAGAATCATGCCCAAGGAGGACTCGGGGCTACAGGAATCCCTACGGATGGACTCACCATGGCAGCCTTTTGACCTTTACCGCTCCAAGAATCCTGATACCACCTTGAAATTCCAACATATCAACTTTCATCCGAAAAAATCCTACAAGGAACGATGCCGGGCTACAAGTGCACCTTCCATTCGATCAATCATGGCAGCCTTTTTAGCATTGCCGCAATCAGAATTGCGCTATCATCAAAATTAACGGAGATAGAGCAGTTTTTCTCTTCGGAAATCTTCTCCCATAAGGAGGAATCAGGGGCTGCCGCAACCCTTATGGATCGACTATGATTAGCAGCCTTCGCACCTTTACTACTCACAGAATTTCATTATCTTTAACTGTTATCGAATTAGATTTAAAACACATTACAGAACTTAAACTTTATGGATATCACAATTTCACACTTAACACGCACTTCATAAATTCTTTGAATTCCAAAAATAGAATTACACAAAAAACATGCTGAAACATTTTTCTGAGTAAATCATTGCTGCTGATGAAACACATACATCACACTACATCATCCCTTCACTCCTATTGGCAGCCTCGAGGATCACGCCACTATAGGCCCCTCCTACAAACCGCCACTATAAAAGGAGCAACCCACTAAAGAAATCCTCAGTCTCAACCGAACTGCTCCACGACGAACAACAGGACGAAAGTGCTTCGGACCATTGGGATTCCATCAGGCATTCTATACTTAGAAATTAGATAATACAATTAGATATACAATATTTACTACATCATTTTCTTAAACCTTGAAACTATTTTAGATATCCACTTTATTTATAAACTACTCTAACCTCACACTTCCCTCCGCTCCCTCCACACTCAAACTGCGCTCCCTCTGCAGCTACACAGTGGGGCATGGCCGGGTCACCCAGTGAGGGTGTTCGTGACTGGCCAAGCTGCGGCGCCGACCATCTGGGGTTCTTAGCAAAGGCCGCCGAAAACCATATCCAGGGTCGGAGACTAACTGATGAGCCACGACGTAGGGGAGCGCAGCTTTCCCTTTAATAACCTGTCCTCCTTTTTAAATTATTTACTAGTAAGCTCTAGTAAATAGAGCCGCAATTAGAATTACGTTACTATCAGTACTCGTACCTATTAAGCAGCTTTTCGCCACGGATATCTTCTCCCCTAAGGAGCAACCAGGGGCTACCACAAACCTTATGGATGGACTTAAATTAGCAGCCTTCGCACCATTACCACAAACAGAATTTTGTTATCTCTAACCGTTACTGAGTTAGATTTTAAACACAGTACAGACGATACATTTTACCGACATCATAATCTAGCACCCTCAGACTTAAACACTTTCAATCTTCAATAACCATCAGCTATCATATAAACAAATACATGACAGACATCTGATACCACAGCTCAACATCTTTACTCAAACATTTTGCGATAACACAAAACACAGCATCAACACGTCACAACTCGAACAGAAATACGAAGAAATACGGCTGCAAGTCTCACGCCTCATCCGGAAAAACTCGACGAATCACCCCGTGGAATATAACGGCACTTCGGAACCACCTTTAATGCGACATTGTTAGGGTATTTGATCGCTCAGAGGGGCAACATTATTTTCACTTACGGCACTCACTCTACTATTTCCTTTTTTTACAATACACTCCCATCATTTTTCAATAAACACACCACCTTTGGTGCCCACTAGGACGAGCGCACTCCGCTGTCGGAGCCTGGAAACTTGCGGGGGGTGGCGGGACCGGCCCTCTCCGAAGCCGAGAGTTAAGGGCAAGATGATGACGGTCGTCTTCACACAAACAACCTAATAGGCCCCTAAGGCGACTGAAAAGGTCTTAATAAGAGGTGAGGATTCCGCATTCCGCAAAGCTCCCTGTACTTGCTGCCGGCTCTAATAGTTGTCAGGGACCTGCAGCCGCCCACTGCTTCTCCGCACCTGGTTAGGGTGGAGCCCGTTCCATCATGTGCCCCACCTCGGTGGTACTTTACATCTTTAAAAATAAACAAACAATACTACACATTAAAAGAAAACCCTCTGAGCGAACAAAGAAAACCAGCAATGTTGCTTTTTTAACAGGGTCTTCATAGTACTACTGAACATAAACGCTCCAAGAAATAATGTTGAGTTTTACTCCATGAAATTACCTTGTTGAGCCAACGTGGGACCATTTACATCCATTGTATGCTCCGTGAGTTAATGTTGAGTTCTACTCCATGTAATATCTTGTTGAGCCAACGTGGGACCACTTACAATAAATGCTCCAAGAAATAATGTTGAGTTTCTCTCCATGAAATTATCTTGTTGAGCCTACGGGGGACCATTCACATCTATTGAATGCTCCAAGAAATAATGTTGAGTTTTACTCCATAGAATTATCTTGTTGAGCCAACGTGGGACCATTTATATTCATGCTTCAAGAAATAATATCGAGTCCTACTCCATGAAATTATCTTGTTGAGCCAACTTGGGACTTTCTTCCACCCACCATACATGCCTACTTTGGACATGATTCCCTTTACCTACATCCCTTACCCACCACGCCCTACCCCTCTTAAAAAATAACCTAAATACCCTTAAGAAATAGAGATAACCACACCTTACCTTACCTAACCTGACCTAAACACAATACACTATAGACCTACCCTCCCGCTCCCTCCCTGACCTACCCTACCTGACCCACCCTTCAAAGAATCATGCCCAAGGAGGACTCGGGGGCTACAGGAATCCCTACGGATGGACTCACCATGGCAGCCTTTTGACCTTTACCGCTCCAAGAATCCTGATACCACCTTGAAATTCCAACATATCAACTTTCATCCGAAAAAATCCTACAAGGAACGATGCCGGGCTACAAGTGCACCTTCCATTCGATCAATCATGGCAGCCTTTTTAGCATTGCCGCAATCAGAATTGCGCTATCATCAAAATTAACGGAGATAGAGCAGTTTTTCTCTTCGGAAATCTTCTCCCATAAGGAGGAATCAGGGGCTGCCGCAACCCTTATGGATCGACTATGATTAGCAGCCTTCGCACCTTTACTACTCACAGAATTTCATTATCTTTAACTGTTATCGAATTAGATTTAAAACACATTACAGAACTTAAACTTTATGGATATCACAATTTCACACTTAACACGCACTTCATAAATTCTTTGAATTCCAAAAATAGAATTACACAAAAAACATGCTGAAACATTTTTCTGAGTAAATCATTGCTGCTGATGAAACACATACATCACACTACATCATCCCTTCACTCCTATTGGCAGCCTCGAGGATCACGCCACTATAGGCCCTCCTACAAACCGCCACTATAAAAGGAGCAACCCACTAAAGAAATCCTCAGTCTCAACCGAACTGCTCCACGACGAACAACAGGACGAAAGTGCTTCGGACCATTGGGATTCCATCAGGCATTCTATACTTAGAAATTAGATAATACAATTAGATATACAATATTTACTACATCATTTTCTTAAACCTTGAAACTATTTTAGATATCCACTTTATTTATAAACTACTCTAACCTCACACTTCCCTCCGCTCCCTCCACACTCAAACTGCGCTCCCTCTGCAGCTACACAGTGGGGCATGGCCGGGTCACCCAGTGAGGGTGTTCGTGACTGGCCAAGCTGCGGCGCCGACCATCTGGGGTTCTTAGCAAAGGCCGCCGAAAACCATATCCAGGGTCGGAGACTAACTGATGAGCCACGACGTAGGGGAGCGCAGCTTTCCCTTTAATAACCTGTCCTCCTTTTTAAATTATTTACTAGTAAGCTCTAGTAAATAGAGCCGCAATTAGAATTACGTTACTATCAGTACTCGTACCTATTAAGCAGCTTTTCGCCACGGATATCTTCTCCCCTAAGGAGCAACCAGGGGCTACCACAAACCTTATGGATGGACTTAAATTAGCAGCCTTCGCACCATTACCACAAACAGAATTTTGTTATCTCTAACCGTTACTGAGTTAGATTTTAAACACAGTACAGACGATACATTTTACCGACATCATAATCTAGCACCCTCAGACTTAAACACTTTCAATCTTCAATAACCATCAGCTATCATATAAACAAATACATGACAGACATCTGATACCACAGCTCAACATCTTTACTCAAACATTTTGCGATAACACAAAACACAGCATCAACACGTCACAACTCGAACAGAAATACGAAGAAATACGGCTGCAAGTCTCACGCCTCATCCGGAAAAACTCGACGAATCACCCCGTGGAATATAACGGCACTTCGGAACCACCTTTAATGCGACATTGTTAGGGTATTTGATCGCTCAGAGGGGCAACATTATTTTCACTTACGGCACTCACTCTACTATTTCCTTTTTTTACAATACACTCCCATCATTTTTCAATAAACACACCACCTTTGGTGCCCACTAGGACGAGCGCACTCCGCTGTCGGAGCCTGGAAACTTGCGGGGGGTGGCGGGACCGGCCCTCTCCGAAGCCGAGAGTTAAGGGCAAGATGATGACGGTCGTCTTCACACAAATAACCTAACCTAACCCCACCCAATTCACACAGATGGCACCTAAACTTCTCGCACACCTACAAAACAACCCACCAAATCCTCTGGAAATCATCCAACAAACCCGTAATGAAGCTGAGGCCCTTTATTTGGATCTCTCCGAAAAGATCATTCGTCCCGAATGTGCAGGATCCAGAGTCAGAAACAACATTCTAAATCACTTCGACCGTTTAATCTGGATCCCGCTTCTCCAAGAATTGGAAAACATGCGTTTTTCGTACGCAGAAACCAGGCCATCCACCCCGGAACTTGAGGCTTGATTTCTCTACAAGAGAAGCAACACCACCATCCTAATTTTTTACTACTAATAAACTCTTTGCTCATTTGTCTAAACGTTTTCCTTCTCTTCTTCTCTCTGTCTCTTTTTATGATTTTTCCTTTTTTTAAATACCCTAATGCCCTAGTATTAGTCCATTGTAATCCACACTCTTTTGTCCCAATAAAACATACAATATCATACGTGTCTTTCATTCAACAACACCACACATTAATTCATATATCTATTAGCAACATGGAGCGACTCGACCGACAATGGATAATACTTACAACCATCCTCGCACGACACAACATTCCGGACACGGAGTTCCTGTTTACAAAATACTACTGTTCTTACATCGCCCAGGATCTTCCACAAATCCTAGCAACACACACGAATCCGGTACCACTACTACACCATCACCAACAACAATTTTGCAACAACCTCAGGGGAACAAGACTAGCTATCAACTACGCTACGAGACCCCTTCCCAACCCCGCCAGATACATCACCAGACGTAGCCTCACACGTATTCTCCGCATCATCAAGCAAGAAGTTGACAGGATGTTAGCAGACTACCTATTCATCTGGGACAACCTCTCTTTTCAGCAGTGATGCGATCCTCCATCAACAACCACCATCCCCCCAAATCAAAATCCCCCTTTACTTTATTATCTTATCTAAATTCTCCCCTTGGTTTACTATTACATATATAACACTCTAACACTATGTACCCCTATAAATCTTAAGTTAATAAACGTTTTTACAATCACGAGTTCTTTTACGGAACCCACTCAACTTCTTTATCACAATACACTCCCATCACTCTTCCAAAAAATAATACACCACCTCTGGTGCCCACTGGGACGAGCGCACTCCGCTGTCGGAGCCTGGAAACTTGCGGGGGGTGGCGGGACCGGCCCTCTCCGAAGCCGAGAGTTAAGGGCATGATGATGACGGTCGTCTTCACACAAACAACCTAAGCTCAACATATTCACTCAAACACTTGCAATCATCTTCCAACAGAACACATGACAGACAGCACATTTTACTGATATCATAATTCTAACATGCTTATTTAAAACAAGACACACACCCTTCCAATAACAACTCGAACAGAAATACGACTACAAGTCTTACGTCTCATCCGGAAAAACTCGACGAATTACCTCGTGGAATACAACTGTGCTTCGGAATCATCTCCAATATGGCATTGTTTGGGTATTTGTTCGCTCAGAAGTGCAACATTATTATTCTAGTCACAAAAACAACAACAACTAAAATAGAAACTGAGCCACCTTAAGCACGGTGCCGTGACGAGCGCACTCCGCTGTCGGGATCGTGGAGACGTTCAGAGGGTGGTGGGACCGGCCCCGTCCGAAGCCGAGAGTTAAGGGCATGGGTGACGGCCATTTACATACATATAACCTAACCTAACCTAACCTAACCCCCCCCATTTCGAGGCGTTGCCTTCTCTGTCCCCTGAGGCTGACACAGATTGTCCATCTTTTATTTCGGTGATTTCACTTTCAGTTGTATACATTCTGGGGAATTAGTACAAATTTTGTTATTCTTTAGGATGTCAGGGTTGATGAACTGTATAACCCGACCCCAGAACCTACTTTATCGGGCCCGTCTTGTGGGTTTACTACGGTAGAAATGTGTATTATTTGTCTCTCCTTTAATTGAAATTTTGATTTCCGTTTACTAGGATAGCGTCTCCTCTTCCTCAAAGTCCGAAGCCGTTTCGGCCTGTTTGTGCTTTTTTTGTCGTCCGGGAGAGTTGCACTACTCGCCCCGGAAGTTGAATTTAACCCCCGTGGAAAGGGTCAAAACTCTTCTGGCCACTTTCATAGCCATTTTGGAGGATGACCCGGACAATTGGTTTCGGGTTAGAGAGCTAATTTTCCTACTTTCTGATTACATGCGTCGATACAATTGAGCTAATCAATACAGGGTTTGGTTCTTTTGTTTTTTAAAATTGTGTTCACTTATTTTATTTGTTTTTCTTCACAGTTAAAAGAAGTTAAGTTTATAGAGCTATTTAGTGCCTAAGTAGTTTGTTGGTTACAATGTGTTTAATACTGTCAGAGACGCTCTGGAGGCCTTTTATTACGTTGGGATCGTCTTACTATTGCTTGAGTTTCAGGTTTCTCAGTAAGACGGTTATTAGTTTGCTGTTTTATTACTTTTTGGGTTCTTTCTCTGTCTGTACTCGTGGGGTCGCTATTTACTGTTCCTCCCTCTGTTTCATTTCTTAACTTTACGATTACAACCCTTGGAAGTTTAGTGGTTAATTGCGGGTTGTCTCGGATGACGTCGTTGACAGTCTCCATACTATCAGTGTCAAGGGGATCTTTTAGTTTTTCCTCTGCTTTCTTTCTAGCTGAATTTGTAGGGTTATTCATAGAGGTGTCGGATGTCTCGGTTTCTGCTTTTTCTGCCCAATCTATTATTTCCTCATCTTCGTCTGGGATTCTCGGGAAATATGGTTTCAGCCTTTCTACATGTACAATATCCGACGACTTTTTCTTTAAACCTTGTACTTCGTAATCAACTGGAGAAGTTTGCCTAATTATTTTAAACGGACCGAAGAATCGATGCATTAGTTTAGTGGCTTTTCCCACTTTTCTTACAGGTGTGTAAACAAAAACTTGATCACCTGGGGAAAAGGTGACATCTCGTCTTGTCGCGTCAAATCTTTGTTTTTGCTTTTGTTTCACGTTCTCTTCTCTTTCTTTAACTAGCTTGTACGCCTGGTGAAACCGTTTTTTAAGGTTTTCCACGTACCGTTTTACTGCTTCTTCTTTGCTCTCGTTTTCCTCTTCTTTTGTTTCCCACTCTGTGCTTGCGCCCAAGGTTACGTCTATGGGTAAGGTTGCCTCCCTTCCAAATAATAAGTAATGAGGAGAATACATAACAGTGCTTTGTTGAGATGAGTTATATGCAAATGTTACGTAAGGAACGTACTCGCACCAGTCGGTGTGTTGTTTATTGCAAAAGAATGACAGAGAATTTGCTAAAGTTTTGTTTTGGATTTCTGTCAACCCGTTTGTTCTGGGATGATAAGCTGTGGTGGTAACGTGATTCGTTTCTAAAAGTTTGGTCATTTCTTTGAATAATTCTGACGTAAAACATGACCCACGGTCACTTATAATATTTTCAATTGCTCCGTAGCGGAGGATTATTTCTTTCACCACAAAATCTGCGACTTCCACTGCTGATGCTGAAGGCACCGCTTTTGTTATGACAAATCTTGTAAAGTAACAAGTTGACACTATGATGTGACGATTTCCCTTTTCGCTTAAGGGAAAGGTTCCTAACAGGTCAATCCCTATTTGTTGAAATGGCCTCTCCGCTTTCATAGGCATCAGATAACCTTTTGGTTTGTCATTTTCTGCCTTTCTTGTTTGACAATCTAAGCATGTTCTTACATAATTGATAACATGTTGTACCATTTTTGGCCAGAAATAACGCGCAGTTATTTTTTGCAATGTTTTATGCATTCCAAGGTGTGCTGCTGTTACATCGTCATGGCAAGCGTATAGAATTTCTTTTGTGATTTTCTTAGGTACGCACAATCGAACTGTTAATTTCCCATCTTTAAATGAGGTTCGGTATAGGGTTCCTTCTCTGATAACGTAATTACGACATTTGCGAAGTTCTTTAGCCGTAGCTTTGGGATTTTCCAAAATTTCTAAGATTTTTGCCCAGTGTCGGTCTTCTTCTTGCAATTTCCTAACATCTTCTTGTTGAATGGCGAAAAGCCAGTCTTCATTAGCTTCCTCGGTTTCGGTGTTTGAAGTTGCAATATGTCTAGACAATGCGTCTACGTCTGAGTGTTCACGGCCACTCTTGTAACAAATTTTGAAGTCGTAGTTCTGTAACTCTAGCGCCCATCGCGCCAGGCGCCCCCTTAAATCCTTCTTCGTTCTTAAATAGCACAGGCTGCAATGGTCCGTTACCACTTTAAAATTTTGTCCCCATAGATAATTTCTTAATTTTTGTATAGCCCAAACAATGGCTAAACATTCTTTTTCTGTTGTGCTATAATTAATTTCATGCTGGTTCAGCAATCTACTAATGTAGGCGATAACTTTAGACTTGTTATCATGATACTGGATCAGAATTCCCGCTATCCCATAATCCGATGCATCTGTTCTTAACTCAAATTCTTTGTTAAAATCAGGGTGCGCGAGAATCGGTGCAGAACAGAGTGCCCTTTTTAAGGTTTCAAATGCTTCTTGTTGAGCCAGTCCCCACTCAAATTCTATGTCTTTTCTTGTTAGAGCCGTTAACGGGGCGGCTATTAACGAAAATTTTGGGACGAATTTGCGGTAGAATGAGGCTAATCCTACGAACGATCGTACGTCTTTAAGCGTTGTGGGAATTGGGTATTCGTTTACTGCTTTAACTTTTTCCGGGGCGGGGCATACTCCTTCCCCGCTGACTTGAAATCCGAGAACTTTGACACTTCCACAGGCAAATAAACATTTGGAGGGTTTTAATTTCAAGCGCGCTTTTTCCAAACATTGAAGCACTTCTTCAATGTGTTTCAGGTGTTGTTCGAAATTTTGGGAGTAGATTATTATATCGTCTAAATAGACGAGGCATGCCTTCCATTTAACACCTGACAATACCTGATCCATTATTCGCTGAAACTTTGCTGGCAGACAACGGAGTCCGAAAGGACAAACTTTAAATTGATAGGTACCTTCTTGAGTAATAAACGCAGATTTAGGTCTACTCTCTTCTGCTAATGGACATTGCCAATATCCGCTTTGCAAGTCTAATGTCGAGAAAAACTTGGCGCCCCCAGCGCCTCCAAAGTATCTTCGATTAGCGGCAATGGGTAAACATCATTTACCGTAACACTATTTAGTTTAATGTAATTTACGCAAAATCTGAATGACCCGTCCTTTTTTCGCACAAGAACAACAGGCGATGCCCAAGGTGAATTCGCCGGTTCAACGATATTTGCTGCCAACATTTCTTTTACTTGCTGCCGAATAATTTCTTTCTCCTTATGAGAACATCTGTAGGGCTGTTGCGAGATAGGAGCAGCATCTTTTGTATCTATCGTAACCGGGGAAACATTAGCGACTGAGAGTTCTGAATTTTTCTGCGCAAAACAATGCTTATAGCTCAAAAGCAATTTCTTCAATTTTCTTTTCTGTGACATTTGCAGGTCTGAACTTATGCTTCCCACTATTTTTCCTGCAATATCTGGAGATTCATTAGCCTCTTGTATTTCTGCTAGATTTTCTGGGGCTATGGCAGTCACTGTACCCAAAGTAACTCCTTGTTTTATGCAAAACGGCTCTTTTGAGAAATTCGTTATAAAAAGAATCTCCGCATTGGGTTGTACTATTTGTCGCCCTACACTTAATCCTGTGTTCACGAAAAGTTTCTGATTAGGCTCTACTAAACAAGCCTCTATTCCCTCCTCAGTAATAGGAACTGCCTCTTTTTCGACTTGAATGGCCATTATACTCAACCCAGGAATGCTCACAGTTTTAGCATTTCGCAATAAATGCCGCTTGGTATCACTCTGGCCAGAGATTTCAGGAACGACATCTATTTTACCAAATTCTAATGCCAGCACCCTGTCTGGTTGATCAGCTAGCTTATGGCCTGATTCCGAGTACTCGACTGTTATCTTACCAAATTGGCTTAAAGCGTCATTTCCCACTATGACGTCCGCAATTCCTTGATCAAAAACTGCAGCTTTAACTTTAGCTGTTTTGTTTCTAATTGTAATTTCTGCGTCAAGCGATCCTAGGATTTCAACTGGTCTCCCATTAGCAACTTTAATAATCATTTTTTCGTGTCGGATTGCCGGAAAAAGTTCATGTTTTAAAACCCAATTTTTACTCAAAACAGTCACAGAAGCTCCAGTATCAATCAGTCCTTTACCCTGAATACCATTAACTAAAATGTCTACTACTACTAGATATCCTGTATACAGGGGGTTACTTTTGACGATAACCTGTTCCCCCGTTGCGGCTACCGACTTTAGTTTAAATCTTCGTGTTGCTCCTCCCCGGTCTCAAGTCTTATCATATTAACCACTTCTCGTTTAGGGGGGAGGTTATTAGGTCTATTTGTACCTCTTTGGTCCTGCCTTCGTTGACCTCCTGAATTATTATTATTTCCGCCTTTTGCACCTTTATTGTAACAATTTCTGGCCATGTGGCCCACCTTGTTACAGTTATAACACACAATTTGACCCTTCTGATTGCGTGTGGGTTTGTTATTCCCATTTGAATTACCATTAAATTTAGTGTTTCTACCCCTAGGATTGTTCGCTTGTCTGGGTTGGGTTTGGAAATTAGGTTGGTATGGTTGTTTGCCAGTGTACTTACTCGAGGGTTTGTTAGTCTCGATGTTGTCCAGCCTCGTCATTATGTTTTTCAGCATGGATTCCATTGATGGCACTTGTTCCGTGGATATAGCTGCTACGGTTGGCGTTGTACCCCATGCTCCGGAGGCGCCGATCTCAGCATATACTCTCGCATCCGCTGCGGCTAGGGCCAGCTGTAGCACATCGGCCGGAGTCGCTGGGTTATCTCGGTATACGATTTCCACGATTGAAGGTTTCAGTCCACGTAACAAATGTCCCACTATTTGTTCGTTTGTCATTGCTGGGTCCACTTCTTGGCAAAGTCTCATAACTGAGTAGTAATATCCCGTTACAGATTCTGTGGGTCCCTGTTTTCTCGTTGCTAGTTGGCGATCTAAATGCCATTTTCTGTTTCTAGGCGTGAATGCCTTTTTGAATGCTTCTTTAAAAGCTGCCCACGTAACTGTGTCTGGAACTCCATCAGGGTATGATAGTTTGAACCAGTCCCTCGCTGTCTTATCGAGGCTTACTCCGAAAAACTTTTTCTTTGCATCGTCAGTCCAAGCGTTGTTTTCAGCTGCTATTTCATAACGTTCCAGGTGTCTTATTGCGTCTTCTCCGTCTCCACAAAACGTTGGCGGTTGCAGGGCTTTAACGACTTGAGCCATTCTGATAGGTCTTACTTGCTCAACTGCAGGCTGCTCAAGGACTGCAAGCGGTTGAAGATTTCGCTGTTCTACTCTGTTGATTTGATTTGCGATGTGTATTGGATTTTCGGGATTTGCTGCTTGTGCGTCTGGCTGCAGAGTATCTCGTTCTATCTGGTTCTCAGGTGACGCGATAGGTTCGTTAAATGGGTCGTTCTCTTCGTCCGAGGTGGTAACCTCTGGCTGCGGCGGGGTTGCTGGTTGGTTTTGTTCGAACCGTACAAAAGTCGGGGGGTCCACAGGTTCGAATCGGAGGACGTTCTTTAACGGTGTGAGGATGTTTACCTCTTGTACGGCAGGTTTTACGGCTGGTCCTTCTTGTGTGGCAAGGGAGATTTTTTCCCTTTTTGGCGTTGTCACCTCTACGGTTGCTCCTGCTGCGGAAAAGATTGCCCTGGGTGTTGCAGCGAATTCAGGGGAAGACCGCGTAACCGACGGCTTTCTCGAAGTTCGGGGTTTTCCTTCCTAGTTTTCTGGTCTGATGCGTCAGATGCCGATCGAGGTCGAGACATCAGTACTGCGGAGACTTGGTTAGGATCGGTTGCTCTCCACTAGTTAGGGAGAAGTCGCATCTCCACCAAATGTGGCGTGTAATTTCGGGACCCTAGAATTATTTGGGCGCCACTCCCAACTCACAAAGGTTTAAGGTTGAAAATGTATTGGACCAAGGCACGGCACACAATACAAGAATAAGCTTCGCGTATTAGAGTAAATGGGTAAGACACTTACAGTAATCAGGAGGTAAGGACCGGAGCCGGAGAACTTAGGTAAAGTTCTACCTCTAGCGAAAATTTGGCGAGCTTTTATACTCGCTAGTGACCCCATTTCCGATCCTGGCCCCTGGGTGCACGTAATACCCCACTTCCGCATTCCGTCTTTCGCGTCTGCGCAGTAAGGTCGCACGTGCCACGCCAGTGGGCGGGGCTTTTATACGTGAGGCTCTAATCAAGACCTCACAATATCAATAAGAATTTATAGAAATGTGGGCAAGTAATTTAAAATTAAATGAACTAAGTACTTAAGTTCTATTTGTCAACTAGTGTGGTATTCTATTGTCCGCTATGTTGGGAGTTAAAAGGAAACTTTTATTACTATCTTTATCTCCTACTTTTTCTCCCCCCGCGAGATAGTGGGGCCACAGCAAATAGACAACGTCCAAAACGACTGTTCATACATCCGAATACATTTGCAAGGTCAAAGACCAAAGACCAGAAAGCCGTCAAGTTCAGAAGGCGCGGGAAACACACAAAGCATTCCCGCCTCGTACGCACACACGCATGGGCTACGCTTAAAGGGCTCTTCGGTTGCTTTGAAAATTTACGAATCAAGATATATTCAGGATACTTGAAGGACGCTCCGATTAGCCTCAAACTTGCATACTATTCCTCGTAGCTTTTGTACGTCTTTTAGTAAGGGTACCTTCAGGGATCCTGCCCAGCACCTTATTCAGCTTCAGGACTCTCGTCAGGACCTTTGAGGGCTCCTAATCTTACCATTTATTCGTTTGAAAATTTCTAGCGGCAGGCTACGTTCAGGTATGTTTCAGGATGTTCAGGATATAGGGAGGATGCCATCCAGGGTTTTTCGAACTCCTGAATTTTCTATCGGGAGCCGCTTGCTTTCATAAGAATTGTCAAGCTTCAGCCATCCCTTGCCTAGTTAGCCACTAGCTTCTATACCACTGCACTATGTAGAGCAAGCAAGCCGTTAACACGTGCCGAGCTTGCCGTTTCGAGACCAGCGTGAGGCTGGTAAGCCGTCGCTGAAACTTTTCGTAAGGGACAGTGAATGTGGTTCATGGCATTTTCATTTCCATGTCCGTTGCCATGTCTATCTTTGTATATAGAATATAATGTTTTAATATTAAATATATAGAGAGAGAGAGAGAAATATATATTATTATTCTTATATGAATATATAAGAATATTATATAACAAATATTTCCATTTTATATATAATTTATGTATGCTAAATTTATTAATTGTAATAAACTATTCAACTTCAATAACGTATATACTCTTCATTATAAAAATTACATTGGATAGTAAATAATACAACAAAAATTTTGATGTAAGATAATATAACAAAAATAATATAACAAAAAGATCGCAGATTATGCTTGTAATTTAAACTATGTAAATACTTCTGAATATGTAATTAATATATAATTTATTATAATAATTTATTTATATTTAATGTACAATAAAAAAAATTTCGGTGTTTTCTCATTTTTTCAGTGTAAATTGGGAGTATTTTTCCGTACCCGGAATTCGATCTACAATAAAGCAATTTATATGAGAGTCCAACCAAACCCCAGTGTACTAATGACAACATGATAGTCAGAAAGACCTTTAACCGTTAATTCTGAAGAGGACGAACACATGAAACTGCATTACAGAAATGTTCGGGATATTTCCGGAAAATTTCCAGTATGTTTCCCGTGGAACTGTATCACGGTTTTTCCGGGTATATTCCGATGTCATCTTGGGCTTAAGTCTGGATTTCTTCGGTGTTTTTCCCCGGTAGGGGTACCGGGATATTTCCAGGATTTTTTCTGTATATTTCCGGTGCTATTCCGATGTTTTTGCCTGGTAACCTTACCTGGACTATTCCTCTAATTCACCGGAATGTTTCCGACCTTTCCGGCCGGTCTTTCCTGGGTTATTCCATTGTTTTCCCGGGAAAATTTTTATCGGATCGTTCCGGTGTTTTTTCGGTATGAACTGGGCGTACTTTTTCGTACGGGGAGGTTTCTCCGGTAAATACCGTTAGGTCAGAAAGTTCAAATTTTAGATGGGCAATAGCCAATAGCCTTTCAGTTACATGACTCGAACAAGTAGCGCCCATTACGGCTACAAACTGCAGTATTAGGACTTGCATGTTTTTGCGAACAAGATTTAAAAATTCGATTACAGTACTACTCTGAGACCAGTTGATCTACATGTAATTAATAAAACCTCATTCATCGGGAAATTAATAAAATGGGCTAACAAAAATTTATGTGCTATCTTTGTAATTACATCATGTAGCAAGTTTATTTTCCCCATTGTTTAATGATTAAAATTCAAACAAATTTAGCAAATTTATAGATCAAATAAGTTTTTTTTTATTATCCTTGAAATAACTACGAACGAGCAGGTACTATAGCATTTTTGACCATATGAGTAGTTTGGTTACATGTTATGGGTAACAACTAAGAAGCTAGTCTCGGCCGAGCTTGACACTTGCTAGGTTTAGAACGCTGCTAAAGTCACGCGATTTTAAAGCTAGTTTAAAGCAAGGCCAAAGCAGGCTCGCCGCTTGCTTGCATAAGAATGGTCAAGTTTTGACCATCCTTTGCCTAGTCTGTCGCCAGCTTTTACAGCACTGCACTAAGTAGAGCGAGTAAGCCGTTAACAAATAGCGAGCTTGCGTTTCGGAACCAGCGTGAGGCTGGTAAGCCGTCGTTGAAACTTTTCGTAACGGTATGAAATTAATTTTAGGAAATATAATAATTTATGATATATAATAACATAATAAAAATCATATAATAATATGCAGAATATACTTATAATTTTAACTTTATAATTTAATTACGAACATGTGATAGATATGTAATATATTATAATAATCTATTTATATTTAGTCACACTAAAAAATTTGCCCGTGTTTTTAGATTTTTTTTGGTGTAAATTGGGAGTACTTTTTGGCAAAGGTGTTCGATTGAAAACAAAATAATTTATATGAAAGTCCAACAAATCCAGTATTCGAAAACAACTAGAACGTCAGCAGGACCCTTAACTGATAATTTTAAAGAGGAGGAACACATGAAACTGCATTACTGAAATTTCCGTGATATTCCCGGGAAATTTCCAGTATATTTCCAGGGAAACTGTATCCCGGTTTCCCTCGTAATTTTTCGGCGTCATCTTGGGATTGTGTCACGATTTTTTCAGTGTTTTTCCCCGGTAGAGATACCGGGAGTTTTCCCGGATTTTTTCGGAATATTTCCGGTTTTATGCCGGTACTTTTTTCGGGTAATTTTTCACGCGGATCTTTTCGATTTTTTTTGTATGAACTGGCAGTGCTTTTTCTTACGGGACTCCAATCAAAAACATGGAATTTTTTTGGATTGCATATTTTTCCACTTTCTTAGAGATACTACCGTAAAAACTTACACTGCACTCCTGTGAAAAGAACCGAATTAAATGAAAGAACATTATTGTAATGGCACGAAGAACAACGACGTAGAATTTATTTCTATGGGGACAAGACGGCACAGTCAAGAAAAGCTAATGTTGATGCTTAATCAGTAGAATTGTTCCAATATTAGATAACGTCATTTCAAGATGTTTCATGGGAATGATACAATAAGTCTCAGAGCGAAGCTGCTGTTGCTCGTCTCGGATTTCGTCTGCAAAATCCCAGTGATCTAATGAAGGTTCCGCGAAAGTCTCTTGAAAAGAGACAGTAGATGTAAAAAGTTATGGAATAATTTGCAACTTCCAGAATATTCGCCACCGCCCGGAATACCTGTTAGTTCAAAATTACACTTAAGTATTATGCTGAAAATTAGCGAACTCTTTCTGAAACCTGAAACGGAAAGGAATGTAAAATGGCTTCGTGAATCATCAAACTCAAGACCAGCTGCGGTGTTGTGCAGACAAAAAACAAAACAGATGTGGAACCCAACAGGAACATCAATCTTCGTTCTTCCCAGTAACGTCGAGACTCCTGGGCGCTCTGATTTGCAGAAGCCACACTTGTTACGTTTGAAATACTCCTACATAATTGAAAAAGCGCGTTAGAATATACGAACCTATATAGCAGCAATATCCGTCAGATTTCGTAAATGCGCTTAAAACGTATCATGTAGACCTTGTGTGAATACCATTAATCATAGTTCTTTAACACAGTAACAAATAAATATATGTCTCAACATGCCAATAACACAGGACCAGCGTGCAAAGTAGTCGATTAGAGCTTAGACTAATCTATTAATGGAATAGTGCAGACAGTTATGTGCCAGATAGATCAGTTTATGTACCCAGTGAGATGAACATTAGCAGACGAACTGTTGGCTGTAGTCGTGGTACTGTGCGACTGACTACGCGATACAGCCGGCTTCTTGGTCATGCGGCGCCGTTTGGCACAAGTGCGACGGTACGCAATAATGATGCAGCAGTTCAGATGAACAATGATAGCTGTCGGACCCAACTATTAATAATGCACAAACGTAGATTATCCATACCATTACAAGTGTGTAACAAACCGTTAGCTCAAAAAGATAAGCGAACGAGTTGAATACAACATTTCATGAAAATAGAACGCTGTACTCATATCGATTCACTAGTATAATTAGTTTCAAACTCGCGTCAACTTGTTACAAAAAGTTCAAATCTGTATAGCAGGTAAAATATAGCAAAGCACTTGTCAGGAGGAAAACCCTGCGCTCCTTCAGTACAAATATAACGAAACAATGTAAGACATTATTATAGAGCGATTGAAGTATCTGCATGATTGAATAATCTTATCAGAATGCATACAATAATTGGTTTTCGAAGCTATTGATTTTAGCCGGCTTTTACTTGAAACGCCCCAATTATCTCTGAGCTGTGTGCTTTGTTTATGTCCCTTTTTGAGCTTTCTGTACCAGAGGATTAAACTACAGTTGAGTAGTTATTGCCGAGACCAACTCTAAATTTGGTAATCCCTAAGAGGCCTGATCAGTTCTAATAGATAAATGGATTCACATAAGTTTTGTGTCCTTCACAATACCATCAAGAACTGAGTAACGTTATATTTATTGAAAAGATTAAAAAAATATATTTCTGTACAATAAATATGTATAAATATATACATGGGCTTGAATGAAAACTTGTCTTGAACAACTATTGCTAAGTTTACCTTGAAGATTACTTCCAAAATCCACAGGTAGACGGCCCACCACTTTGAGTGGGCGAAGAAAGGGTTTTCTCTCTTTCGGTAAGTATATTCCCCGTTGCTATTGACACAAGCTAGGACGTCAGCGCGGAACACGTAAGGTATGTATAGAATGACAGCAGTAAGAGCCAAAGCCGTAGCGATTAAAGGGGTCCGCTGCGCAGGATATGCTCGAGTTTGACCAAGTCGGCACACAGCGATATAACGTTCGATTGTTAGAGCAACCAGCATAAGAACCCCAATGCCTATATATCAACTCAGTTTAGCCACGAGTTTGCTCGTGTTAGTAAATTGGCTTTTCACGTACCTAAACATGAGTTACCCAGAAACAGCTCCAAATGAGCGTGGAAAAAAGCTTGTGGATAACTCGTCCATGGCCCCACTTCATTGTGCAGCAGAATCCGCCCGGAAAAAGGAATAGCAAAAGCAATAGCCAAGAGAGCAGCAGCAGCATATGCTACAGAAATAAAATAGTTATTTTTTCTTCACTGCAACATATTGATTTTTCCAAGTCTCTACAGCCCAGTAACGTGCGAATGTGTGTAACCTTATTAGTTGGAATACCAGCCGTCCCTGAGGAAACAAAATGAATTAAAAAGAACTTCAAAAATCGCCTTAAAATTCAAGTTCCTTTTGGGGTTAAAGGACTATTACAAATAAGAATAACAATGCTCGATCCCACGCTATTGTGATGATGTTTCATATTCATAAAAATTTCTCTCCCTGTCATCATGTAGTACTACGAATTGTTGCATCGGTCTAATGCAGAGCCTTGAAGTTTGCAGACGAACTCCGAAATATTGCGTGGAGTGTTTACGGAGTTTATTTAGAGGTCTGTTTCGCCGACGATCAATCATACATTCACACAACAAGACAAAAAAAACTGGAAATGAGTAACAGTAATTTCAATCTTATGCTTGCGGCATAGTAGAAATAGCAGCACGGAGGGGGAAAATGAAACTCTGGATCATGTTAACTATGTTTATACTAACTCTTAATTGTTTTAACATTAAGTGTTTATTTTATGGTATCGCTAGCAGAAGAACGACATGCTTTCGGCATGGCGTCAGAAATTTTTGTTTGTTTATTGCCCGGCTGACTGATATCGCAGTTTAACTGATCATTTTACTGTATGTTGCAGAATATTGTAACAAGTTTTCGAGTAACCCTCGTATACGTTTCTGTGCTGTGTAGGACCCCTTGGCTAGAACACCACTCACATGCAAGTGGCCTTTAGGGTCATTCCCTTGCATCAAGGTGATGAAAACAATTCAGCTAAGAGTATGTGCACGGGTGTCTAAAAACCCCCTGATGTTTTATGGGGCATTGGTCTCTTAGTTACTCTACAGTGACAACTTGCATGGGCCTTATTTTTTCTTTCCGGAATGCAGTTCGAATTAAATACGTGTTAACCGCTGAATATTAATTCTTATGCAAAAAAGGGGACCCAGTAGGCTTTTGATCACACTTAAATGAAGTAGAGGATACGAATTTTCAAGGATTTGCGTTCTTACAGCAGAAGTGAGCAAACCCTTTAACGCGTATCTGAACTGCAAAAAAATTACTGGAATTGAGAACATAATTTTCCAGTATACAATAAAGTCGCAAAAAGGTTTTTCGAGACCCGGCCAAAGTTTCACGCACCAACGTGCCGTAACACTGAAAGATAGGGGCTGCTAATGGATGTCGTTTGTTCTAAGGGTGGTTGTTATTGTCATACCCGAGCACTTTTCTAATGCGTGCAGCCTCCCTTAGCCCCTCAATGAAAACAGAACGGTAGTGTAAATAGTATTATAGACTTAGCGAAATAAACAAAGTCATTGGCTCAGATCTGTAGTACGTTTAATATAACTTAAAAAGTATGAATCTTTCGGGATTTGGTAGGTATTTCATCTACTGTCTGTACGGCAACGTGCATTATACAACGTATGATTATTATTATAACTGTTTGTGCTCAAGTTGATTGGAAGGTGGGATAAGAAAGGACTTTTGCAAGTCCGGAATATCATTCGTTTCATTACAGACACGGAAATGCTTTCTGCACCCTCCCCTTTGCGGTAAACCCCTTTTTCCCCTTTTGTATACTTAATTCCTCTTAGTCAAGTATATCGTTCCCTTCACAAACGGTCACTTAATACGAGAAAGTGTAGCTTTAATACCTCTCATGTAGACGTAGGCGGGTCCTTTCATACTCGGTCTGGTAAGAACGACCAAGTTGAGTATGTTTCCAACAATGCCCAAGCCGCAAATGGTTGGAAGAGCAATGCCATAGCTGAAGTATTTCAGATTATACATGGCTGAACCACTGGAAGAAGCTGCAATGGAAAGGTGACATAAATCTTTATCTACGTTTTTTTTCGATCCAAACTTCTAATACTTTCATGAAGGAAGCTGGAGTTCGGGACAGAGGCGCGGAGTAACGCCGACTCAGTAAACGAAAACTCGGGGCAGGTTGTCATGGGATCAGGCAAGCTGAAATGATCAGCATCACTGAAGTCCATACCAATGATTTACCATTTCGCTGGATGTAAGAAGAAGTTATCTCTAAAACTTCGATAAATGTGATAAATGAACTAGAACCAGAATTATGGAAGTAGTTCTAATTTGCTTTAAAAATATTGGTAAGAGTATCTTTGAATGAATTGTGAGCAAATATAATCGCTTACCTCAATGGCATAACATGTCCATTCCTTATCATGTACAAACGTGTTGCCACTGAAGGCGATGTTTCTACTAAGACCACGCGGCAAGAAGTTTCGCACATATATATTTTCTTGCACCCTGGTTTACGTCGGTACTGTGGGGAAACTGCGAACGCATGCTTACTGCAAGTCCGCCGTAAAGCATTTGCATTTACCAGGTCACCAGTTCTTTGAACTTCGGTTGACTGCTACCCACATGTTACTAATTGTAAACAACAATTTGTTCGAACACCCGCATTAGGAAAATATACCACTTATATCGGACAGCTATCCTATTCTGGCCTAATTATTGTTCTATACATCCATTTTTACGTCAAAGCCCATTTTGAAAAGTAATATTCTGTAAGCATGCATCAGCGAGAACGAATAACGGTAAATTAGGCTTAGAAAGTTAATTAGTTTCATCTAATGAGAGAACTGCACAGGTTATCGATTCTTAATGAGGAGAGTAAAAATTTCAGTCTTATTCCTAGAGTGTGTCTCGGTATTCTGATAATCATAATGGAGACATATCCTGTATCTGAAAAGGCTTAAGTTCCGTGCGAAGAACGTCTGTCATTTTCCATGGGAACAGAGCATGTTTCAACTGCTGCTGACAATTACTCAAGAACAGATGAGTTGAAGTTGTCTTGATGTATGTTACTTGCTTAATACAATGACGAATTTCTTACTCAAAAAGATCCATTCAAACCAGGATTGTTTTTATCTTGCAGTTTTTCCACTTGGTATCTGCTGTTGAATTACTCATGCAAAGGGAAATCCACTTGTGAGAAATTTAAGTAAAACGATACGCAGTATTTCAACGTAACATGAAAAAGCTCGTAATATGTATACCAAGAAAAATTATAGTACCACGTAAGCGTTAAGTTATAGAATTATATATTGATGCAAACAAAAGGGGAAATGATTTTCCGGACAGAATACAAGGTAAAACAGATTAAGCACGTGTTCTTCCAACTTTATGTTTATCCCGAAAGAGTTGTGTGTTTTTCATGGAGACAGTATGTTTTCCGCCATACGAGTGGATTAATGCACTTTCCGGGACAACAAGCCAAAGTAGCAGATTAAAAAGTTATGAGAAGGAGAAATGGCTACTTACTTAACTTTAAGTTAAGAAGCAACTGTTTTTATTGTAAAATTCTTTGATCACATGCTTATATAGTTTTTATAGAATTTGTCTGAAGAAATAGTCAGTATATAAATTAGTCCTAATATGGCTCTGAGTACTAATGCTTAGAAATATTTCTCTCATTTACATGGTAAGTAGTAATTTCAGCACGCATAACGTTTGTTCGTTCGAATGCATCTCTTCTTATCTTATCTCCCGCAAAACTTTGGCAGCATCCAATATCAAAAGTTGGGCCGCGTTGCAAAGCGGAAATTTTTATTGAGTTCTATAACTTTAAGTCTCTTTGCCCAGTGTTATGGTTGTGTTCTAATCTTTAATCAGTTATGTATTGATTATAAGTTATTGATTTAGAAAGTTCAATCAGAGTTATAACGTATCGTTGATGGTGGCACCCTCGCTTGTCATCTTGCCTAATGGAAACTTGATAATGCGAGAGTATTGCCGCTTGTTCTGTGATGAATGGATCATTTGAACAGCGATACAGCGGCTTGCTAGTGGCTTCACAACAGTATAGAAAAATGACTAAGACATCATAGGTCTGAAACGTCCAGTGCGCTACAAGTTATGAAGAACTCTGGATTCTAGAGATTCTTAAATTACAATATTAGCTTTTATTCTTTTAGGAATCTTACATCTTTGATTTCGTTACACACAAAACTAATCAAAATTACTATGAATTGTAGTAAAGAATTCCGATCGTAATGCGTGAGGGATTCCTAGATTTTCGAAGTGATACCAAGTTCTTCTCCGTCTTTTGCATTCACATTCCCTTGTTTCACAACTAGTCCTGAAAAGACAGAATAAACTCTTGCCTTGATTCTTCAATGTTTGAGCGACTCCGTTATTAAACAGATTGTTTGTGCAAACTTTGTTTTAAACACATTCCGAATGAACACAACAATCACGAGTTGGTGCATGTTTCTCTCCTAAAGGTATTATGTGCTACATAAGCACTCAGTTATTTGATTAGTATTCGCTACAGGTGCTTCCCACTGAGTTTAATATTCCGTAGCATGATAATGGAACTTTTGTGTCCATTCCAGCAGTTTCCACACGACTGCAAAAATGTTCTGAGACAAAGTCGAAACATTTTAAGCTGGCAGACTCTTACTCCATGTAAAACTATAGCGAGGTTGTACAACGGGGTTTATTAGTAATGCTGTATACCTGTCAACGGCCATACCGCGTAGGAAGTACCCAGTCCCGTTAGATCCCCGGCAGTGAAGCTACGTCGGGCCTAGTTAGTGCTTAGATAGTTGACCGCCTGGGAACACTGGGCGCTGTTGACATTGGTTTTACGAGTACTATGTTGACGTTAAGTTCGTTTTTTCATTATGTAGTGTTATTTCAGCATATTTTTGAGTGCTGTTGGAGGATGCCAAATTGAACAAACAGATGGAATGCACTTTTCATTCTTCATTACAACTTGCATCTGGTTAGTCTTGTGTTGAACTGGATCATTCTTCCCTGTGTATAATTAACGTACGAGCTTCTTTCCCTGGGATCTAGCTTTTTAGCAATTACATTAGCTGAAGTTGAAAAGTAAATCACAGCGGCATTTCTAGCTTCTAGAGCAATAGAATAGCCTTTGTTCCCTTTATTGATTTCTCTAACTAGACTGGCAGATTGGTACTTTTAAAGGCATTACTGGCTGTAGAGGCAGCCAGAACAGTACTAATTATAAAGATAAACATTCTGGAAATGAACTAATGAACAGATGGAAATATATGTTGAATAAGTAATTTAAAATAATTAATTAAGGTAGGAAAGCTTCCCTTCAGTTGAAGGGGTCGCTTTTAAATCCATGGAATGAATTTGTCTCCGAAATTTAACTGAACGAAAGTTAAGAATTAGGGTGCTCGGAAGCATTCGCAAATTGCTTTTCAATAAATTATAGTGAATTTGTGGGTATAAAACTGTTGGTTTCTTGGAAGCGGTTGACAGATCCTCCGACAGCGCAATGCTGGGAATGTAATTAAGTCTTGCTTGAATGGATAATGTGCCACATATTATATCCTTGGTTGCAGGTTTTATGATAACAACTGTTTCTAATGAGAATATTCACATTCACATCATGTAGTCCGATATCTATCATATATGTGTCATCATAAATCGTAAATCTAGCTTTATGTCATATTATATTTGGAAGCGAGTACTTCAAAATAGTTTTCTCTTTTACCGCTAGGTAGTTTGAGACAAGTAAACAAAGATCAAAGATCACATCAATGTCCAGTCGGTCTCACAGATAACCAAGAGATTTTCTTTTTAATTATCTTTTTGGTACGGTCTGGAAAGTCCTTTTCCTGTGTGATTATTTCAGGTTAAAATATAATATTATTTAAATAAGAATGAGACGGCTGTTGTTACTGAGTAATTCTACGCTACACGGCTCGGGCTATCTAGAATACGCTGCTGAAGCCATTTCAAAATTCCTGAAAGAGTAAGTTTCGTAATTTGATCATTTTTATATACAGTATATAATTTTATGTACATTAACTATGCAGTGCTGATGTAACTGAAGTTCTCTTCTTCCCGTTCGCGTTGCACGACCAGGACGGGTACGCCAGCAAAGCAAAGTCAGCGTTCAGTAACTGGGGTATGCATACATTTCAATGTAAAGATCCTTTACTAGAAATTCTAATAATAATGCTCTAGGATTTGAATTGGAAAGCATTCACACTAAGGATGATCCCTTAGTTGCCGTGAAAGAGGCCCAAGCGTTTTTCGTTGGTGGCGGGAACACATTCCGGCTTCTGAACACTTTATACAAGTTGAATTTAGTGGAAGCTGTTCGCGAACGAGTGCTGACGGTAAATAAAACTTAGCCTTTGTTTGCTTTTCAAATTTGGGACGAAAGTTATCGACAGCACGGTGTCCCTTACATTGGCTCGAGCGCTGGAACCAACGTGGCCACCATCAGCATCTGTACCACCAATGACATGCCCATTGTTTATCCTCCGAGCTTCAAGGCGTTTGGACTCGTGCCTTTCAATATCAACCCGCATTACATTGACGCACATCCCGAGAAACATATGGGGGTATTTTTATCGTATGGCCGTATTGCATAAAGTTTAAAAAGTTTGTATTTTTACAGGAGACACGGGAAGAGAGAATAGCCCAGTACCACGAGCAGCCTGGAACGCCACCCGTCTTGGGTCTGCGGGAAGGCAGCTACTTGGAAGTATCGGGAGACACGATAATTTTGCGGGGACCTTTCCCGGCCCGCTTGTTTTGCAGAGACGAGCCAGCCAAAGAACTGGACCCCGATTCCGATTTGAGTTTTTTGTCAAAATGCTAAAGTCTTTTGACTTTACAAATTTACTAATCTTTCGTTAATGAAATTAGAAATAAAATACTCACGGGTCATTTTGATATCCTTTTATAATGCAGAAAAATTTATTATAAAAATTAGGTTATTTCTATTACTGCAAGTAAGAAATTGTATTAGAAGAAACCTTATTGTGAGTGATTTGTATAATTATGCATGAAGCCCTGTTTGGAGAGTAGTTTTGTACCTTTCACGTTGCCTTCAACGAGGATCAACTTATCAACAATGTGCAAATAGTTAACTTTAACCTTGTAACCGGACAATGTTTGATTTTATTATTACCGTGTTATCCAACTGTCACGTGGTATTTGATCAGTTGCATGAATTTTGATAGCTGAATCATGGGAACCTAGATTGAATGGATATTAACTAAATCATTAACTGCACTCTTTCCGAGATTCAGCATGAGAATCACTGCAGGAATCAGGAATGGTGGCAACTGTCTTAGGAGTTGTGAACCAGGTGAGTAGGCGTGTCGCAGACGAGACACGGAAAAGTTCGACATCAAGTCAACAAATACGTGTTTGGCTTAGTCAATGTGCGGCTCTCAACTTACACACACGTGTTCGCATACACCACTCCAGCGACAACTGGGTAAGAATCATATGTAATAGTAATAATAATGCTAAAGTCAAGGATTTTCCCCATAATAATACATAATAATCGCAATGTCGTTTATCAGTAATATGCTAGCAGTATAGTATTCACTATTATTTCTAACACTATGATTGATTGCGACATTTTGTTTTTGGTTTATAAGAGTTATTGATAGAGTGTTTTTTGTTTTGAAAGTTTTGATTCTGAGGGAAATAAAAAAATTGCTGGCGAAAGTAGATTGATGTGTGAACTTCTGAGGGAAGAACATTGCAAGTGTAACGAATTGTAGTAATTGCTTCCACTTCTAGAAACAAATCATTGTCGCATTTCACGCTTTGATTATTTGCAATTTGTTTCTTCATTGACTTGTAGTGACCGTTAAAGTAATAATCTGTAATTTGGTGATAATTCTATGTTTCAGTGTTTTGATTAGAGAAACGAAATCAGGGCAGGTTGAAGTTATTTTGGAAGGCATTTGAACTGAACCACCTGGTTCTTGTGTAAAATGTGTAAAAAGAAAAAGATCAAAATTGATGACTCGAGGGTAAGAACTTTTGTTGTGGACAATACCGAATTGTTTCCGGAGCCTCTAGCCATGGAGTCCAAGCTAAAAACTACTTTGTGGCTATCCCGATAAGTCGGTTACTAGTTTAGCAAGGTGAACCAAAGTCCTAGAAACGTGGCAAAAGGTTTCTAGTTTAAAAGATAATAATAGCAACGAATCAAACGATCATTTAATCAAATAAGGCATGAATTAAATTGCTTTTTTATATTGTGTACTATTTACATTTATTCTAGCTGGTCAAAAAAAATTATTATGGTTTTATTATTTAAAGTGATCATTTGAAAATATTTGTTGCTTTGTCAGCATGTCCACTTCGGTCCGAGAATGGAAAAGGCGACGTCATTTGGAAAGCGGATTAACATCCGGTAATTCAAGTAAGTTCGTTTCATTATTATAAAAATTTCTAGCCTTAATTATGCACAAATGTTACTAGTATATTATTCAGTTGATTGCATTACAATAAATGGAGTATTGGGTAAGAAATTGCGCGCTATCTTGTAACAAACAGGCAGCAGGGGAGAGCGGTACGTGTTTGTTCAAACTGGAAGTCTAAAAGACCTGATAAGATTCGAGAGTTTTGCAGCTGCTGTTAAACATTATTTGCGCATTTCAGTTTGTATTGCTGTTATCACTACGTTATCAGTGCCATCACATGTTTTGTTCATTTTAAAAAGTTTGAGGGAGATTTTATTAAATCCGATGAAAGTGGAAGGCTACAAATTAACATTTTGGTTTGTATTAATACTGACAGTTTTGAGTAAATATTACGTTATTAAGTTACTGTGATATCTTAAGTGCAGAATTTACAATATTTACGAGGATAAAATGCTGGAGATTTGTTATCAGTTCAGTAGTTTACCGCTAGATGGTAATTCCAACAATGCAAATCCAAGCAAAACGATACGTAAACAAAGAAATGGGCTTTCTACTTAATTGCGATGATTTGCGGAGAGCAGCTTCTATAATTTAAGTGAAAACTGTTCTGAAAGGTTAGAGATTCCCAGTTTTACTGCGAACTTAGCTAATTGTAAATGATTACTACTTTCTTTTGCTTTTGTTTCTTTAAATATTCAGATTTTCCCACATCCGAAGATAATCAGCGGGAAGATGTCAATCAAGAAATCAACCCCATTTCCAGAAGAAGATCTCTGGGTCAATTCAGTCGTGATTCTGGATTCTCCGGGTCTTCCGAGTCAGGCCCCGACTCATCCAGCGAATCGCCGACTCCAAGCGACGAGGCCGAAGGTCCGTTCAATATCTCAAATGAAAGAATATCGTCCCTTAAAAACGCAGAAGTTCGGAAAGCTCCGCGAGTTCATTGGGCTGATGAAGTTAAAAGCCAAGACTCACACCAAAGCAAAAATGTATACTTGTTTATCATTTTATTACAGTTCATCACTTTCATGTCAATTTTCTTTTCTTTAGAGTGATTTTAAAAGGAATCTGCAGTCGTGTATTCCTGTTACGAAAACATCCCAGTAAGTTTTTCTTTATTTATATGACACAAGTTAGTATGAATCAGTCAAGCATACTTTTGTTTGTTTTTTCAGTTAGTATTGAAATTAGATCTTCAGTTTTCTGGTTCTAAGATGACATCCAAGTTTTTTCCCCCTTAGATTTGATCCTGTGGACTCATGGCTGAAGAATCTTCATTCTTTTTACTACCCAGAGAGCACTTGCGCTTTGCAGAACAAATCTCTACCCGCGCAAGAACCATCAAAGCTTCCTGATAGTTTTACAATCAACGAGGAACGGGAAGAAGCGACGAAAGCCTATGAAAAAGCCAAACGAGCCCAGAACAAAGTGGTACAATTGCGAAAGGGGGCTCACACTGTAGCGACAAAGTTTACCGAACTTTGCCTGTAAGGTTTTCTCGTTTAGCTGTTAGTAGTCGTCAAGTTAATTTTTATTGATAGGAATATTGAATCGAGGGATCACAAAAAGTTCCCGTCCAGTCTTCATCGGTTGGTGGCACGCCTGATTCGCTTCTTCAGGGAGTCAGTTTCCTGTAGCTGGGATGAAGAAACAAAACGGATTGTGGAAACCATACGGGAAATTTGTTCCGTGCTTCTGCAGCTTGTCGTCTTCGGGAGTTTTCCTGTTCCTAAGGAACGTTTGCCTGAGTCGGGAGGCTTTGACTGGTTTAATATCCGGAGGATGGTTGCTGTTCTCGGGCATTATTTCATTATGGTCGTGGACGTTTTAGTCAGAAATGAAGTCCAGGTTTATTGTTTTGATATTTAATAGTAGTTGTCAGTTAAAATGAATAAAATTAATGTCATTAATGCAGGTTTTCATTGAGATTTTTGAATCTGCCTCGTGCCTTCCTGCGGTCAAACTTGCCGTTGTCGCATTGCCGTCCATTGGATGCGAATACACCAAAGACACCGTGAATTATTTATTGCTGACTTTAAAAAACACTTTAACAAGAGAGATTCACGTTGAAATTATTCGAAGCTTAACGCTGATTTGCTCCTCGGTGGAAAACGTGGAGGAATTCCATAAGGTTCTCAGTTAGTCTTCTTCTGATGCTTCAGATTACATAATAAAAATTAGAGTATTTAAAAGCCAGTTAAGTTAAAGTTATTATAACATGGACTAAACTTAGCATTAAATTTTATTTTGCAGGCTAACGGGTTTGAAGTCTTGTTGGACATTCTCCGAGACCCAGGATCCCGGTACGCGGAAGCGCTGGAAGTTACTGCTTTATTGGTGCAGATTACTGCAATATGGATGGATAATCGTGACCACTTCAACGTGAATGACATATTCAGTATCTTAAAGCCTTACTTAAAATCACTTATCCATGAACTGAAAGGTAATCGTTATTATAAAGTTTAATTAATCAGTAGTTAATTTCTCTTTCGCATTTTCAGGAATGATTTCAGATAATCCGCCAGCTGAAAGTCTTCTTCTTGTCGGTGCAGTTTTGGCGAATTTATCAGCAGTTGATCACTCGGATATTGGGAAAATTTTACTCGAGACTGAAATTTTCCAGAATATTCTGAAGGCACTGGGACGAACTACTGAAATGAGAGTCTTTATTTATGAACAAGTAATCAGTTCGGATTTATGGATATAATCAATTATAAACTGCTTTCCCTAAAATTTCAGGTAGCCACTGTGATTTTGAATATTGTCAGGTCTCCCAAGCTCAGGTTGGGAATCCTTGAACAAGAAGCTTTAGGAGCCATAACGTTATTCTTGGATTTCCAGCCTGGAAAACTCTGGAAAACCAGAGAGACAGAAGCCTGGGAAAGGCTCATCGGTAAATCAACAATGACTATCAGTCGGTAATTTGATTACATTAACTCGTATTTATAATGCAGTCTACATATATTTCAGTATAACGTCGGTTAACTCGTGAAACAACTTTAAATATTATTTAAGATATTATTAATTATTATTATTTACTAGTGCTATGGTTTAGTCTGGTGTTGAAATTTCCTTAATTCATGAATTTTTTCGAAGGATCTGTGATGGAATGGAGATTCCAGTAGGCTTAGCTTCCCAACTGGGCGTGGTCAAGGATCTGCTGGAAAATATCATTCGGAATCAGGAGATGAAGAGCAGTCCCGACTGTTTCTTAGGTTCATGTCAGGTAATTTCAAATAGTTTAAACTACCTAAAAATAACCAAGTAGTACTGTTTTGCAATTTTACTTTATAAATCATAAGTATTTTAATAATTTTGTAGTATTTTTTCCATTAATTTTGTTATCACTGAAAATCTTAAAAATGTATTGAATAAATATTAACTGGTGAATCGATTGATCGATTTCAGGTTGCTTTGAAGAAGTTGAACGAAACGCTGGACATGGTAAAAAACCTAAAGGAAGAATCCAGAAGAGTCTTCAGGTTGAAAGAAAATCTGTAAATATTGAATTATAGTATACATAAGATAATGCCGATATTTTATTCGCGGGGCAATAAATCCATTCAGTTGAAGGAGTATTTCATATTTGTATTTTTTCGAAAAAGCTTTTCCCATTAAGTTTCATTGAAAAGAAAAAAAAATTGGAGAAAATAACACAAATAATCTGGAAATAAAGCTTGAAAGAAGATGTATTAATTTGTGAAAATAATAAAACAGTACCTTGAATTTTGACTTTCTCGTTTCAAATTGTCTTCTTCGAATGTACAACAAAATCCATCGTTGAAGAAAAAATCTCAGTTTGTTGTAATTAAAGGACAAAATAAAAGATGATTTAAATCGACCTTTGACGAAAGTAGAAACAGAATTTGCTTCCTTCACGATTTAAGCAGCGACAAAGTCTTCGGAGTTGCCGAAACTTTCGGATTCTCCCATAAGGCAAGTACTTTGCTCAGCAACGGCACCGGGAGGAAGAGCTGGAGTTGTCTGATTCGTTCCCAGACAAGAGCTTTCGTCCCGATCCGTTTTCCCCGGGTTCGAGTAACTGTTTCCATTCCCTAAAGGTCGGCTCAGACTGAGAGCCAGTCTCTCGGCAGGACTCTGGTAGACGCTTAAGGGTTTGTGGTGAAGCTTTTCTTGGGATCTCCAGCCTAAATAAGGCAGACGTTTACTATGTCCGCTTCTGGGGGGAATCGGCAGACTTGGTCCCGGGGAAACGCTGCAGCGGTACGACGAGCTGCCCCATCTCCGGAACTGTGAAGAAGCTTCACCGCTACCTGGCGATTCTCTAGATGAACTAAATGGCAGGGACTGAGGTTCCCTCGTTGTTTTGGCTGGGTTGCTGCTGTAACCCGAACTGAGGCTTGTCATCGAGACCCCGCTCCAACCCGTCTGAACGGAGCTGGTACTGTTTTGTCTAGTTCGAAGGATTGGCTTCCTGACTGTTTTGGATTCCTGGACGTTTTTGAACCATTCGGGAACTGCTATGCGTTGGAGAGACTTCTGAATCCTTAATTCGTATTCGGAAACTTGACGTTCACCAGATTTCATCAGTTGATTTTCTGGAGGCTAAATAAAAAAGACCTTAATTATATTTAACTGATTCATAAATAAGTTGTGGCACTTACATTCATATTTTAAGCGCTTTCTGATTTATTATGAGAAACTAAATTTGTACTGTTATGGTCTACTTCTGTCAAAGAAACTGATAAGTTGAAAGGCAGAAAGCTCTACAGAACTGGCTGCAAGGACTTTGAGATTAAAAAACGGAGCACTTAGCAGCTTATCACAAGTCCTGTTTTTAAGATAAGCGTAACTACGTAAAATTGCCACAGATTACTTGAATTATATTCTTTAAACGAAAATTAGTACCTGAACCGCAGTTTTATTTTCATCGGCAAGCAAAAATTCCATGGATTTAGCTCGAGAGTTGTCCGGAATCCGAGGATGGACGATCTCTTCCAGGTCGGTTTGTTCGCTAACGGACGTGTTGGAAGAGCCGAGATTTAGCATACTCTTGTACTTCTTGTCCGGTGTTACGTTGTAATTCGATATACTGTTCTCGGCTGAAATGTTTTCGACTTTGGTGCCATAAACTTTAGCGAAAATCTCCAGACTATTTATCAAATCGTCGAGATTCGTTTCAGTGGGATCATCGTCAACGCTGATTTCCAACTTGTTTCGCGAACTGCGAGGCAAAGTCTGAACCGCTCTTGTCAGAGTTGCGTTCCACACATTTTCCACACTCTCTGCCCGAGAAGCCAGATCCTGCTTCTTATACTCCTGCTGTTGCTGAAATGGTGTTATAGCTGTTGTAGATGTTGTTAGTACAGCCGAGCGAGCTGTTTTGTCTATATCTGCTAAATCTTGAACCGATTTGGCGATGCGTTCACGATCTTGTCTGGCCGATTCTCTGAAATGCTCCAAGGCATGCTGGAGAGCAGTGCTGGAAATGACTGGAGTCGGTGGTGTATTCCCTTCCTGCTGGACACTGACCAAGTAGTTCCTGCGAGCTGCACGTGGTTTTGTTTGAGGCGGCAATGGCGGTTTGCCATGCCCTCGCGGTAGAGTAGCTGCTACTACCGGTTCACTTTTTACTCTAAAGTCCTCGTGCACTTCAGGATCAGACCTGACAACTTCAAGAAGGTCTTTTAATCCTTCAGGTAAGGGACTTTGGTCTCCAGAAGATATGGAAGTTAAGTCGTCTGCTTGTGGAACGCCGACTTTCTCAAGTGCTGGGATTTGTTCGCCCTTTTCTGAGGGATTTCCCGATGGTTTTGGGTGCGGCTCTGGATTACAAGGCACGGGGGTGAGACTTAGAGCTGGCGGGGAAGAAGCTGCTCTGTGGGACTTACGTCGGAAGAAAAATAAAGACTTGGTTTTGCGGCCCTGGTCTGATTTATTCTTAGATTTGTGCTTGTGTCTTTTCTCGTTACTTTCATTTTTCACGGACTGTTGGTCGTCTGATTTCAAACTGACTGGCCCATTCTGGCGACTAAACGTGGCTGACATTCGTGCACTTATCCGGGCAAATGAAAAGCGATGAAAAAGGGTCTGTTTTTCTTTCTTTGAATCCATTTTCTCGTCTGTCTTGGCGTTCGTTTCTGTTGCACTCTCTTGAGCGGACACGGCCATTCCACTCTCACTTTTGTCCGCTCTTTTTTCACAGAGTGACTTACCGTTAGTCGGAGTTTTTTGGAGAGAAACTTTCTCTTTGACCTTTGATTCGGTGGGCGAGACGCTGGTTGTCTGCGGACGCTGAGGGCGAACCTCTTGACTCGTAATGCGGACTACTTGAACACTCGACTTAACGTTCTGGTCCTTCTGGTTTCCTTCTTGTAGTTCTGTTTCACTGTCTGTTTCCAAGTAGCTCTCGCGCCAGTTGACTGTCGAGACGATGGGCGAAAAATGAACTCCTTTTGTTGTGGCAGGAGGAACCGGGGACGGCGTCGAGGACACAGAGACACCACCATGTTGTTTGCTAATGAACACTTCTACTTCCTGGTGGGGCCCGTAGCGTTTGAGTGGGACACGTGGCGCGTAATTGTCTTCCTTGGAGACATCCATGATGGTATTTTTGTCAGCGTCCAGGCCGAGCGTCACATTCTCTCCAGAGTCCGCGCTGTTGTGGGAGGCTGCGATCTGCCAGTCGCCGTTGCCACTGATGCTGCATCGGGGCTGGGGGAGGAGGCTGAACTCCCCACCTCCACTCCGCCGGGCGAGGGCGAGGCCGAATCTCTCCCCGTGCTTCTGGTTGACGCTATTTTTAGCCAGACCGGAAAGGGAGCCGTCGTCAGCAGAAATTTCAATCTCTGCTGCGCCCCATATGTTACAGATGTTGGCACAGGAACAATTAAGCAACTGTAAAGCGTGATTCCTCCCCTTCGAGTCAAGAGTGTCAAGGCTCTTGCTGCAAGCATTTGAATGCATTACAAGTTGCCTCTTACCGCACCTTTGACCATTGATCTGTAGAGATAGCCGCCGGGGTTCCCAGTTGAGGTCATGAGTTGCATCATCGTGTGGGTTGGGCGTTATGGCAGTTTTCTGTAAAGCGCACAAACAAAGATGGCGTAGAGAATGAATAACCGGAGATTTCTTTGGATTGACTCGCTGAAGCAGTGGATAAATCTGCGTTTCAGTTGTTTGAATAGAGATGTCGTCATTTAAACAGCGTCCGCTTAATGGTCGGTCTGGAGAACACGTGGAATCTTTGAATGGTGCCGATTGGTATGAAGAGGCGATTTGATTGTTTTCTTTGGACACTAATGATGTACATTTGCATGTGCAGCTGTTTTGGATGGAAGGATTGCTATGTTTAGGACTGCTGGCCTGCCGTAGCAGACTTGCGTCACCGTATCCGCTATCTTCACTCAAGGCCTCAGCTGACCTACCCAATTTGCTTGCTTTCCCATCATTTGTTTTTTCGTCATTTTCCGGGCTTGATGAACCGGATGACTGACCGGATTCCAAGTCTTCAGTCTCTTCTTCAACACTTATTAAACTGTGTAGTTTTTTATCGACTGGATATCCGGATTCCATCAAGTGGAGACTTCCGTAACTTCTATACGATTTGATTGAACGGTTCAAAGACTCGGGGTCGTCTTCAGAACCCAAACTGCTATCTGACTGATTCAGGTCCAACAAATCATCAAAGTGGCGACCAAAGTTCTTGAAGTGATTCGTACTGACGCACGTTTCCAACTCGAGCACGCAGTTATCACTCACGCTGCGGTAATCTAATGGCCGACAGGAATTACAAGACATGAATGAATCCAACGAAGACCAGCTTCTTAATGGAGGCAAATCAGATATTTCGTTAGCGTACTGGAATGCGAAATTGGAATCTTCGAACGGCAATGACGTTGCACTTGTTGGGAAATTTTCTTTTTCCGGTTGAACTATTGATTTTTCTAGAATTTCAAAAAGAAAAAGGCTTTCCGTAATTGAAGGGCTTCGCTCCAACGATTCCGGGTCCGTCCCAGAGACATCGTTACTGAACTCTGGAAAATTTGATGAAACTCCTGTAACAATACAAAAAATTAACATTTATAATAAATATTTCCAAACAGTTATAATAAAATAATTATAATAAATATAATAAAAGTAAGGTAATTAATCAATAGGATTATGGATTACCGGAGTCTTCCATATAAATAACGCTGGCGGAATCTTCATCGCTTTTGATGAATCCCCAGCCCCAGACCCAGGGGCCTGTGCTTGAAGTCGGGCTTGAGGGGTCGCTGTTCGTCCCTAGGTCACTTTCGCTTTCCTCCATGATGGTTTCCAGTGAAGGAAAGGATCGGTAGATGTCACTCTCTTCGCTGAGCAAACTGTCAGCTGAGAACTCGCATGGAAAAGCGAACCGTGACATGTTACAGTATCTCTGGAAAAGTAAAATTTTTTGTTAGTAACACAGATAACATTTGATGATATGAGTGATAATAATGGAGTATGTGAGATTCGGTTTTACGATTGTGTTTTTTTATTGCATTCAGAAGGTCGTAAAAAACGCATGACGTGTTTCTGCATGAGTAAATACGCTTAAAAAGACATCGGGGCTCACAGTCCCAAGCATATGTCGGTGTTATCAGCATGTTATCAGCCCTATAGATGTGAGTGAATGTAATGTAGATGCATATTTAAAGGGCCAGCTGAGCGTAGATAAATATTAACGCTGCTTTAAGGAACATGACGTCATTTATTTGTCCGTCGACATTTACATCCATTCAAGATTATTTAGATTCATTTTATTCAAATACTTACTTTGCTATTTAAACTATTAATATTCCAGCTTTGCCTCTAGTTATGAGTGAACGGCTTATAAGCTAGTTATCAATGATGTATGCTTTGTTATGGGATGTTATCATCTGTTATCGGTTTATCTAAGATCGTGTCCAGCATGACTGTAGGTTTTTCAACATAAATTCATTGACAATGAAATGAATGGGGAAAAAATGCAACCGAACAATGCCCTTCCGTTTCCGTTATTATTTTTCAAAAAATCTAATCGCGTTAACACGAACATACGAAGCACTTTAAAAATTACTTATTAATTTAATTAAACGAATAGTGAATAAAAATAATGTTACAATAATTAAGAATTAATTGAGCCGAGAGGTTACTTTACACTCAGCGAAAAGATATTGGTATTAAGATCAACTGAGATAATTCTAATATTGTAAACCATGTACCTTAGAAATGTTAATTTATCCAGAAATATCCACGAGAAATGTTATTACTTTACAAGAAATGAATACAATAGGTTACTCTCTCGCTGATGGCACTTAACTGAATGCCAAACTTCCACGAGAACTTTAATCAAGTGTACTTTAATCACTTTGCACGCTTTAGTGAAACAGAATAACGGAAAAATATTCTTGGATTTTGACACTGATGAAGGATGTGACGTGAAATCTGAAATTTCCGCGAAGGGTTCTGCATCCGTCAGCGACACGTCCGCTTCTGAAGCCTACTACACCGTTGCAGGTAAACTTAATAGCCGGGCAAATCTACAGGTAAGAACCGGGTGAATAGTAATGACAATAATAATAATAATAAGTAAAATACTAATAAATAATAAACAAGACTAATATAATTCATGATCAAAATAATAGCAATAGTAATGGTAGCATTAGTGTTAAAAGTAGAAATAATAATCGGTAGAATAAAGAATAACATTTGCTACATATTTCTGTTCAAACTTTTATTATATTATTATTATCATTATTATTATTATTATTTATTCTACCAACAGCATAAAGGCTTGCGCTCATAGTCCCATAACGTACATACCTGTTTCGTAATTAACTTAATAAATCCAGTTAAATTCTTATTTAGTTTGAACATAACTGACCTGTTTTGTCGAACTGAGAAGCGAGTGCCACTTTCGACAGAGATTGGCCTGTCTTATGAGCATCACGTTGCGTGCATGAAAAATTAAGAACCCAACAATTCAGTCATGCCTGGAGTAAACCAACTTTCTGTACATTTTATTTTACTTCTTATTACTGTTATTATTTAGCAATGCATTTAAGTTTTGTGTCGTGAGATTCCACGAATTTACTCTGCTTTCCCACAAATTTAAACAACAAGAGTCGGATTAAAAATAAAATAACTGACACTAAATCACCCCCAAATCTTCCAATCCGTTTTGGTCTATTAGAGCTACTTGAGCCACCTTTGGAGATACTCCAGTATGTGGGAAATGAAGATTCAGATCCGAAGGGGACGCAGTTAGCGAGGAGTACTTTGTAAGGTAACGGGGCCCGAATAAAGGACTCTGTTGCTTCCATCGTTGGTGGAGGCTCATCATCAGGGAAAGAAAAACTGAAGGTATGCATCAAGTGAGTGGCAAAGAGGAACAGCTCCATTTTGGCCAGGCTCTCTCCTAAGCAGATTCGCTTGCCTATTTGAAAATTACAAATGCCCTTTATTTATTGTTCATTAATACAAAGCTTGGGTACTAACCCAATGAGAAAGGAATCAGATAATCGCTTTGCTTCAGTCTGCCTTGGTCGTCAACGAAATGTTGAGGGTGAAACTCGTTAGGTTTCGCCCACAGTGCAGGATCGTGGTCGACGGCGTAGAGATTTGTCATGATGAACGTTCCTTTGGGAAACTTGAAACCGCGAAATTCTGTGCTTTACCAGAGACGAATTGAGAACTGAGTCTTATACAGACTAATGCTAAGACTGTTTACCTGTATCGGACATGACACGATGCAAAACACCTAGAGGAATTAGGGAACCAAATCTGTGGGTCTCTAGGATGACTGCTTCAGTATAGGGCAAACTGCAAGTTGTGGAGAAACGTAATTTAAACTATTGTTGTAATAAAAAGCTGAAATAATAATAATACTGAGGCTTGTCCTCCAAACTCGGGAGTCTATTCTTCCGAACGACTCGATCCATTTCTTCGTGGACTTGGTCCTGAATGTAGGGATGTTTGGCCAGTAAGAGAACCAGTCATGTGAGTGTTGTAGATACCGTCTCGGAACCCGCGACGAAGAAATCCATTATCGTGTAAAGAATGTTCTTCACTAGTAGGTTTAAGAATAATTTCAATATTAGAAGTAAAGTGTTTATAAAAAGAAGGGTTTACATCCTTTGTCGCCATAGAAGGCAGAATATTGGTCTGTAGTCTGATCAATTTTCTGTAGAAATGTTTTGATGAGATTATCCGTCTGATCATCCTTGCTGTAGTTTTCTCTCTGCTTGTTCACTTCGTTCTAGTTTTACAAGATTGATTATTTCTAAAGATAAAACTAGAACCACATTATAGAGCTATACCTGGAACAAAAGCCTTAACTGAGTTATCTGTTGAACGGATTCCTTTAGCCCAGCGGCACTGGGTGGAAGATATTTCGAGTATGGCACAACGAATGCGGGTCCAGAGGCTGTTCCGCTAGGAATGAGTCTGGAGAAAAGGATTAAAGTTAATAGTTATCAGGCTGGACGAAAGCAACGTTTCGACTTTGCAGGGAAATTCCCTGAGAAAGAGGAAAATGGAGTCTGAAAAGGGAAAATTAAGAGAAGAGGGAAAAAGGGGAAATGGAAAAGTGGGAACATTCGGCGAAAGGTGACTGATACCTTCTCAGTTCTGCCAGAACCGAGTTCATGTGAGGATCGTCTAGACGAATTCGCTCGCCTGTTGTTATAGTCCACAATGCGTTCAGCACAGCGATATTAAACCGCCCATGAGGTGTCACAGGTTTTCCTGCCTCTCCTCTTGAAAAAGAAAAGCTCTTTGTAGTGGAATATGGAACTATTCATTTGAGTCTACCTGAAGTTGTTCAACAATTCGGCAATCTCACTAGTGATGGCGTTTTCCAGAATTGATTTGCCAAAACCAAAGTCTCGTAGGCTTCACAACGAGGAACGGCGCACTTCTTCCCAGTCAGCACCTTGACTAAATATAACTCCTGCAAACAAACGTGTTCCAATAAACTAATTGACGAATTTGTCAGTCAACTGAATTGGAAAATCTAACGTAAGACTAATCCGAAACATGCACTCAGATTTACCATGATATCCTTCAGATCAAATGCGGAAAAGATAACCGTCAGGCCTTCCGGAGAATACCTCTTCTTTGAATGCATCTTTGATTGCGTTGTAGCTGTTAAAGACTACCAAGCGACGGAAAGGTCCGAAGTTAATGCTAATGATATCTCCGTATTGTTTATCAAGCTCCATAAACTGTTCGTAAGGTTTTTTCGTCAGGAACAGGATATACCCACTATGGGCAAGTTACGTGGACCTGCAAGAGCTCTGTAATTGTTTACCTATGTAACTGTTACAGTATAAAAACGAATATTACCAGGTGGAAATCCGGCAGGTTTTTTGGTGATTCGGTACAGAAGATAACTCAGTAAGAGACAAAGTGCTACAAAAATAATCATTTTGTCGATTACACATCGAGTCTGTGACCATTTCAAACTGTTGTCAAGGCAGAAATGAAGAGCCGAAACATTAATGGCCCGTTTTTGTTTACAGCTGCTGTGGAGATGCTTTTCTCAAGGACGAACCCCGGAGCAGAATTGTCCGTAGGAGCCAAGACAGAGACGACTGCTTTTCGTAGAATTATCACATTCCCCTAGGCTGAAAGCCAGAAGACAAAATCGTACGGGAAAGTTTGATGAACCGAGGAGAGTGTTCTAATGTGCATTCTTATAGCAATTAAATCTGGGTAGCAACTCAACTGAATTAACTAGTTTTAACCTAGGAAATCTGAGCAATGTTAACTGTACACCTTCATTTGTTTTGTGCACGAGCACAACTCAAACTTACATACAGTACATGAACACTACGTTTTCGTTACATCATTATCTAAATATACCAATTAATTATTCGTTTGGTCTTTCAAGTCTTATAAAGTTAATTATTGAATAATTATAATTAATTTCGATCGTAATATGGGAATAATAGAACTTTGGAATGTGCAGGCGAGAAACAGAATTATATAGTGTTCAAAAGTGTACCAGATTGGATTGTCGTCATAGACTAGAAGTTCGCGTAGTAGTAGTAGTAGTAGTGGACTGATTACCAAGGTTTTGTATGCATGCAATCATAAATGGCAAGTAACTTTCGAGTTATATGGTGACGTATACGATACATATCGTGAATACAGGGTCCATGGGTAAACTGCAACACTGTAGCTACGCGAAATAAACCACGGGTCCCTTTTATTTCTCCTTTTCTACACGTAGTATTTGAGATTACGTACAGCTTTTCCAATTATTTATTTATGGCCCAAAACTTTTCCTATTGAGGCTGGACAGATTTCCACACATTCAGATAGTGAAAAGCTAGCAGTAAATGCTCTGCACAAGCAAAAATTTGTTTAGTTGATCTGGGAAATGGAAAAATTATCTCATGATCACACTGTTATCCGAAAGGTCCTGTTTCTGGCCTTAACCGAGGTCCGACGTTTTTCAGGACCTCACTGTAAGAAACCGGACGTCAGGTTTAGAAACCGGATGTCACGTTAAAAAACCGGACGTCTTGATAAAATTCTGGACGTCACGATAAATTTCGGGACGTTACGTTAAAAATCCGGACGTCACGTTAAAATTCTGGACATCGGTTTAAAAATCCGGGCCCCAACCCGTTGGGGACGTCAATTTAGCGGCGGACCTCACCTTAATAGGACCTTACTTTAAAATGGGATGTCCTTTATTAGACGTCATTTCCCCCAATAAAAAAAAGATTCGATTGGTTGGAGATTCAACATAAACTTTCCTTCTCCATTGCAGAAAGCAATTCGTTTTTCCTTCCGAACTATACTCGAACCTGGAATCCTTTGCTTCGTAGGTGAGACCTTTATCCACTTCACCACCTTGCTGCGCAAAATCATCCATATTTAATAGATGGAATGACATTTTCTGCTTCTTAACTGTGTTCTTTCAGGTGGTGTTCAGGCTATTGTTCAGGTGGTCCCAGACCACCTTAATTTTCTTTTTAGTAGCACCGGACCTCTCTTTCATATGACGTCTCTTATTGGACCCCTCGTTTATCGGACCTCCATGATTAGACCATAATAAAGTTTAATGTGTTAAAAAACTTTACAGGAATGTCATGTGTTATGAAAGAAATGCGACCATCTTCGTATTCTGTCTCACTCTATGCTATTATAAGGAATGAAAATTGCCAAATTACCAAGTTAATTACAAAATTCGCCCCAATTAAGTCCTTAATTAGCATTAATTAGCTAGTCAATTAAAATTTATATTATTGATAATGTGTAATGTAAAAAAATCGGAGATCAGCTTAAGATTCTGGGTCTCGGTGTGAAATGTGGGACCTTACATTAACAAGGTGGTTGCCCCGCATGGGGGCATGGTGAGCGTGCGGTGTGGGTGCCTGGGGTACTAGTGGTGCAGGGCTAGTTGTGTGGCGTTGTGTGGGTGTATGGGTTAAACGCAACTTAATTCAACACTTGTTTAGAAAAGAAGGCACGTCAATACATAGGACTAATCAAAAAGACCACAATACAGTTTAAATGTACGGCTTAAGTAACTGGTGGAGGATACTGAAAGTTGTATTGATCACTTAAATACACTTAAAAGTTGCATACACACAAGCAATTGATACACTCTGTGAAAATTAGACAAATTAATTAGAGTAATGAAGGTTTCTCCACCGATTAGAAGAACGATTATAAAGCGTAGACATCCGAATTCGTATACAGAACGTAAGTAACTTGAAGAACGTAAACGATCCCCGGTAACGCAGCAAATACGTCCGATAGCTAGAACGCAACACATACGTCTCTCAATAAATTGTTACAGAACTGCTCGTTAATTGCAAACTTTTCTTCAGTAACAGTAACAAGTTGCCGACTGTTACGCAAATGTATCATAAAAAAACTCCTAAGCACGGACAATAAATTACAGAAACAATGCAATGCCTCGAAAACAAGTCCACAAGTACTAATTGATTGTACAAATGTTTATTACAAGATTGCCAAACAACTACTACCCAACAGTAATAAAACAGAATCGCCAAAGGAAGTACATCCACGTAGACCCACCAAACATATCTGTACGACCTAACACGTAAAAGAAGACTGAAGTAAGAGAAACCCTTAAACAGCTACAGTGCCCAGTGCCCTGCAAACCCCGCCCTTCCCAGCCAAAAACCCATCTACGATGTCAACTCAAACGCCGCACCAATACCCCAGGCATACATTTTGCAGCGGCTATGCCCAAAATCAGAGATTTCCACATAAGCTCTCACGTGAAGTGAACCCCACCCCAATTTTTCGGGTATGCTTTTTGCCTCGGGCTCCCAAAACGAGCTGAAAGTCGCATTCCAGAGCGAACCCGGTTTTATTGGTTTCGCTTGCGCAAGCGCACGCTTCACCAAAAACCAGACGTCATATAACATTCCGGATGTCGTTTCTAAATTCGGGATTTCAGTTTGAATTCGGCACTCCGTTCATTAATGGAACCTTGTCTTTACCGGACATCTTCAAAATTTGGAACTCAGTCTTAAATTCAGGACGTCATTTTCCCAAACCGGACCTTCGGGTTGGTCGGACGTTGTTTTCAAAAATCGGACCCCGTCCTTTTGGGACGTCAGTTTTAAATTCAGGACGTCAGTTTTTCATTTCGGACGTTAATTTAAAATATCGGACATCGTTTTAAGGAACCGGACGTCTGTTTTAGATTCCGGACGTTAAAGTTTCAACTCCGGACGTCAGTGTAAAATTTTGGACGTTAATCTAAAAAACTGGACGTTGACTTAAAATTCCGGACGTTGACTTTAAATTCTGGACGTTGACGTAAAATTCCAGACGTTGACTTTAAATTCTGGACGTTGACTTACAATTCCGGACGTTGACTTTAAATTCTGGACGTCACGATAAAATTCCGGACGTCACGTTAAAATTCTGGACGTTAACTTAAAATTCCGGACGTCGCTTTAAAAAACCGGACTTGGACCGAGAAAATTTTAGGACCTTTGGAATAACAGTGCATATTTAACAAGAACACATCAAATTCGTTGGTCAAATAATGCAAGTCATTCCGGCTGTTTCTGCTGTATGAGTTTTGCGTTTTATGTACATGAGGTATTATATAATATTTATATATATATATATATTAAGATGAACATGCTATGGATTGCATACGTCTCCGAGCCGGGCACGAGTGGCCCGAAGCCCCAGGCTCGAAGGGTCCAACCAGCGCCATCTATATTTTACCTATGGTTCCAAAATTCAGGAATATGTAAAGAGAAAAAGACAATTTAAAGCGACGAAGTTCAACTATTTGTTAAGTTGCACGTTAGCGTTCGGCTGAACACATGAATTTTTGCTTTAATAAGGACCTCTTTACATGTTCGACAACTTTGACCACTTACTTCTTTATCTTTAATGTTTCTAGACTCCTACAGTTCAACATTTGCACCGGAACGGGGCGAAGAGCGAAAAGAGTACATGGTACTGTCTTAAGATCAGTGTTGTGTATCGGTGATTTAAAATGTATTTGTTACTGCTACAATTACTTTGGGATGTCACCGTTACCGCTACAGATGCAACTACACTTTTTGCAAAAGTAGCGCGCTACCGTTACAAATACTTTCTCACAAATACAGATACATTTACAAATACTTCGGAAGAAAACGCGAATTATACAGTAAGATTTAGAACTATTTATTTTGTTTAAGTAACAGCAAATATTCCAACAATTTTGGCTTAAGCCGGTTGCGCTTCGTCGATAAAATGTCTTGAGCATAACTAAAAACTCTCTCGGTATTACCCGAAGAGGCAAGGATACGAAATATCTAGCGAACGTAAGCGGCTACAGCCGGGAACTTTATGTGGTTGATTTTCCAATACTCGAACGAGTTAGCTCAATAAAAAAACCTAATAGTTGCTCCTCGATTCTGGTCGACAAGGGTTTCAAAGAGGAAGACTCTGAGGTAGCAAAATCTCTTTTGTGACTAAGCGGTAAGTAACGAAAGCTCTCTTCTTGGCTTTCGCGGTAGGTAAAGGGAATGAAGACCCCTTCGGGTAGAGGCTGTTTGCAGCTGGCAAGGAAGAACGTGCTGCGGAATGGAAACGGGTGATTTCTTCTACAGGGTTATTTTATGAGAGCTGCAGACATGTACGACTCGGAGACTTCAACCCACTCCATCTTAACCGGGCGTTCGCAGACCGGCCGCCATGTCTTGCATACCGCAAATTACTGGTGCCACTTACGAAAGCTTCGGTTTTTCTTTCACGGAGGAGTTTAGTAAATTCCTTGCTTATAACACTTGGCACTATCTCGCAATCTCAGCACGTTCCATTAATTTCAGGTACTTGCGCAGGGCTTTCAGAATTTTCAAAATCTAAAAGTATCTTTTATTTGTTAGCGGTAGCAGTGCCAATATTACGGTATCGGTGCGATACCGATACAGCATTTTCAAAATGTAGCGGGCTACCGATACAGATACTGAAAAATGTATTTGTAAATACACAAATACCGATACACCGATAACAAAGATACAACACTGCTTAAGATCACCATTACTGGTTGCTACAAGGGTCCCAGTCGGGCTCGCCTCTTTAGTGATCATATTGCTTGCCGTTATAACGCTCTTTCGCGGAGACAACTAGTTGCTTGAATAGTATAGATATGCTAAGTCTGCCTGGCCAGTATGAGCTAGCACAACATAAATATTCTACTACAACTTCACTCTTCCTCAGAAAGATTTTGAATAAAATAGCTGTTATACATGCCCTACGCCTACGGTTAGCCATGTCGGCCAAAATATCAACCTGTACAATCTCAACTGAACCTTAACCGAAATGGGGAAACATCCCTGCCCTTATGATTATAGTAAGATGCTTTAAAATGAATTAGTCTACGGCTGGCGGCCAAATGGTTAAGAAGGGTGAAAATAATTCTTTTTAAGTTTCCTTGACCTTGTTTTGACCTGGATTCGATCAACTGGACATAAGTGGTGTTCTAAAGCGCCTTTCAATAATTTTGGTAATGGGCGGATGCTTCCTCTGTGGTTAGTTGCAAGCAACTAACTTGGATTGTGCTCTAAAATTTTCTTTGTCCAGTTAATGACAAGGTCAAGCTTAACAAATTTGAAAATATTGTAATACTGTGCTTGCAAAATGTACAGTTCACTTTCCGAGAGATCATTCAAGGCAACTGAGAATCACGTCTCGTTGCAGCAATACTCGGGTCTCAATTTTAACAGCGGATTGCACAAATAGTTCAACAATTGCTGGTTATAGATATGGCAATAGAGGAAACTTGTGTGGATATAATCGTTACATTTCCAGTGACCCCAGGAGTCTCTTCGGTTCGGCATTATGTCACAACTTCTAACGTACTCGTTAAGCAAATCACCAGTTGAGTCCCAGAAGGTAACTCCAGTTTTTCTGAAGGGAAAATGATTTCACTATACTGAATTAATACATTAGTAAACAGTAGTGAAGTGCATACGTCAGTAGTCGGCGTACGGATCCATCGTACTCCTTGATCCTAGCATTGTTGACATCGGCCTTTACGCCTTTCAGTGCCCGCAAATGGTACTGCTTCTCGTTGACAGGGTCCTGGTCCCACCATATGACGTCTGTATACTTGGTTAGATTCCTGATCAGTGGTACCATTTCCTTAAATGCTTTGGTAAAGTTATTGAAGGAATGCTCGCGTTCAAGCAACGACCATAGGGTTTGGCCTGTCGGGGAATCAATACTTTTTATGAACTTTTAAGCATCAACTTCATATTATTTGATTCACGAAAAAGTTAAGATTTTGGGGTGATTTGTGTTGCGTAAAAAAAAAGTGTTGGCTATCCAAATATTGAGATTACAATTGACTTTAGCATTGTAATTATTCAACAACTGTGGTAATATATTAAGAAATTCCTCTTATTTACCTATAATTAGGTGATCTGGGGCCCTGTCATGATTGTTGAGCCACACTCGGAATTGTGAAGCCAGGTGATCCGGGTATGCCTGCCAGTAAAATGTGATCCTTAAGCTGAGCAATTCAGACGTGATCAGAGCATTTTGCTGTCCGAAACGATCGCGGGATTGGAGTGGCCTTTGATTTCCAGATCCTCACTTGGTAAAAGCTACAACAGTTATCGATTTAAGATGAAAACTTCAATTATGTTAAAAATTATGAAATATATTGCAGCTTATACTCGAGCGAAGGACTGGTACATTTGGCGAATCCGCGAATCTCCCATAAAGGCGATATGCCATCCGTCTTTATTGTTAAGGTCCTTTCTTGCTGCCATTCTATCAATGCACTGAACCACGTCAGCAATGTTGTACTGCTTCAAATCGCATCCTTTCGCACCCAAAAAGTCAGAAGGATCGTGCATTTCCTTCTGCAGCAGGCGACACTTGGGAGATTTTCCTAGGCCTTTGACGCCAACTGTTAATGCTGTGACGGATATTAACCAAACTGTCGTATACGAAATGAAATTTCGCATTGTTTGGTGGAGTGTAATCTCAGTGTGACCTTTCAGATCGAAATGATGGACGAGACTGGCGTTTTTCTGTAAGTTGTTCCCTTGCGTGAGAGTTATACTCGCTCTGGGCCATGTTACTCGATGAAGTCTTAACATGTGATCGCACATTTTTTGAATAATCCGTTCAGGATTATATTATATATTCTAGTTAAACAATAATAATAAGAAAAACTAATAGCTTTACAAAGAATATTGCATAGTTGTAACAACAATCATGATAATGATATTAATATAACGAAACAATATTAATCTTTCCTTTTGATCCATGAAGTTAAATCAACAAATATATAAAATAGTGAAGTTATAGCTTTCTTGACTCGCATTATCGTTGTTAAGAATAATATTGAATAAATTATAATGGTTGTGTACGTCATAAATAATAATGTCATTCAAAAGTTCTTGAAACTTAACTATTACTTGGTAACTAAGACAAAAGAAGTGGGCTGTTATGTTTTAATTTACCAGAACAGCAGAATAAGGGGGTTGAACTTGACCTTCAGTGTGGTGGACGCTTATCGTCCTTGAAAGACTTTGAAATAATAAAATTTGTTTGGGAATATTGAAGTACAAAAGTAAGAGATAGTTAATCAAATAATGCATTTTTTTCCTGTGATGGGCATTCAGGCTTTACGCCAATGGCCCCAGTGCTGAAGTGTAAAGGAGGGAATTTGCAGACTTTCCGTCTGTCTGCTTAAGCTAGGTTCACACTGAGGCTGTGTTTGGCAAACTTCATTCGCCCACCATCAAATAGGCCGCACCCCTTTTTTCCTTCAAGGTACGGTTGCTCCCTAGCCACTCGGGAAAAAAAACTGGCTTGTTTTTGGGTGGGCGGCTAGGAGGCAAACACCCTAGTGTGAACGTAGCTTTACAGTAGCTGGTCCGGAAATAGGCCTTACATGGGAGTGGGATCGGACCCACAGACCCAGAGGCAGTGATGGGCAAATCCAAATCAATTTTGATTTGAATCACTTTCAAATCAAATCAAATCATGATTCAAATCATTACAATTTGATTTAAATCGAACCCGTGATTTGATTTGGAGGTTTCATGATTTGATTTGATAATTCAAATCATTTTCTTATTTTTTCGTCCTGTCAACTGAAACCAATATTTTAAAAAGAGTTTTCTGCAAAAATAGTGTCTTCTGGTTCTAAGTCTGTACTCAGGCATCTAAACATTTAGATCCTGTCGCGCTTCACATCCTCCGTTCGCTGTGCCCAGTACGCCTTAACTGAATTTGAAAATATTCATTTAAAGATTTTAGAGAACAAAGTAGTGGCCATCCACGAGTCTCAATCGTAGGTTACGATGGTATGATTTAACAGACTTGATGTGTGGGAAAAGAGCCATGCGTTTGTGAAGTCGTACACGTAAGAGGGAATATTTTCGACTGCATAGCATCCCTATCCCTATCCACATCAGTCTTGACTTGGTTTTCGACAAGTATATTTAGCTATTTTTCCCAGTAATTTTCAATACATCCGAACATGACTTGTTGATAATCAGCATATAGGTATGGTAATTGGTATGACTTTTATATTGTTATAAATAATGCAATTTACGGGATGGCTGAAAACGCAAAGCAAGATCCCAATAGCCGAGTACACTGCTAACAATGTCACGATTTTTTGTCCAGCACCCTTGGAGAAATTCTCCAGGCCTACCCGTTTTTCTTAGACACTGGGAGAAATTCTCCGTCAGAGGTAGGTTTGCCTAGTGAATACTTCACGGGTGGATATTTTCTCCTTAAATGGGAGAAATACCCGTTTCAAAGCTATATTTCTCTTTAGTATCGTAGTTTTGATTCCACGCATTAAGAACTTCTCTCTTGAATGCTGAGTCGTTCTGTGTGTATATACGAGAATAGTCCCAATGTGGATTGTATATGAAGACAATATATACAACTGTGAAACGGCTAGTATAAAATCTAAAATGGTCTCATAAATATTCAGGTATTTATTTCCTTGTATGCAGGTCAATTCACATATTCAGTTAAATCTTGGAGTGTATATAATACGAAGCATGTAAAGAGAAAAGTATAAATGACTGTTGTGGTAGCATGTGCGTTTTTTAGTAGCATACATTTTACATATAGGTATTTTTGTTGCAATATGCGTCAGCGTTTTGGATCAACGTACAATTTAAATCATGGATCTGGGGCAGATTTTGTAAAAAAAAAAAACGTTCTATGACAATTCCTACGAACAAAAGCACCATGAAAGAACTTGTCCTGTTCAACGAGCAAGGCAGTCAAAATACCAGTAAGTATGCACAGCCTTAAAACTATACTCTGCATACGATTGTTCACTGTACTTTTGCAAGTTTATACATTGCAACAAGGTTCCCGATAAGAAAAAATCATCCACGTTGTTCGCGATTATAAATGAATTTTCTTAAGTTGCGCACCCCCTATTTATTTGAATATCCACCCTGATCAGAGAGCCTTCCCGTTTCTTCGCCTTGGGGGTTAGTTTTTCCATTCAGTCGTTTTCGTGCCATAGTTCTGCGAGGATTACGTTTCCTCGGTATCATCTGGCTATTCCAGTTAAATTATAATTTATTAACTTCTGTGTCTGATGTACGGAATTAACAACTGTCTCGTTTCAGGTATCTCGGGCCGTAGTATCGAACACACAAATTTTGCTAGGAAGCTCAGCTTTCAAAAACCGAGAGAAGTTTATCCTTCACTTCATTAATGTAAATACATTTTAACAGTTGTATAATGAATTCCAATTAAGTAACACTCAAAAATAGTTTTCAGATACACATCTTATTTCTCGAACAAATTTATTTTATTTATGCTGTCCCTTGTATTCTTTTAGCAAACCCATATCCAGTCTATCATAAGCGGTTGGAAGAGACCGCGAAGCAAACCGTTTATTCTGGAAGTGGACGAACAGACGATGCTCATTCTAGGAACCATCCCTGATACCAGACTGCCAAGATGTCGCTGATGCCCTTGGCCTGCTCATTGAAACACTGTATATTTTCAATAATGACTACCCAGCCGAAGCCGGAGGATTTTTCCTCTTAATTTTTTTTCGCTCTTAATAGAGATGCAAGGATGACAAATTCAAGAACTATGAAAATGTTACCGAACTCATCAAGGAAACTAAAGTTATCAGTGAAGATCCTGATATCTGCTTTATATCGACTGCCTGCAATATTTGTCTTAAATGTTCCGCATTAGTTTTTTACAATTGACGACAAATATGTTGTTTTTTTATTTCTTTCATGTGTGTTTTTCCATTTTTTTCTCTTCTGATAGCTTTTACGACCTTGACTCGAAAAAAACTCTTCGTAATTTGTAAATAAAGCATTTGAAAGGTGAATCTCCATTATCAGTTCTAATAATAAAACACAATTTATTATAATTTAGAAATAAGGTCCACCCTTCGTTGTGGATTGTTCGAAAACGTATAGGTAAATTACCCCGTTAATTTAGGCAAAAAGGTCCGTACTGCCTGTAGATTACTCTGAAACGTACGGACAAAATACCCAATCAAGATGGATGAAAGCTCCAAACCATCTTATAAGAAAACTCCAAAACGTACGGACGAATTCCCAGTCAAATGATCGAATTTTCCTTTGCCTTATGGATTATTACTCCATCGCGTATAGGAGAAATTCTTCACAACAGGGGTCTTACCCGGTGGAGATATTCTCCAGTTTTGAGCTTTTCTCCACGCCTGCATGGATTTCTCCAAAGCCTGGAGAAATTCTGTATGGATGGTCTGAATTTGTGGCAGGTAGAAATTCTCCCAAAAAAGGGATTTAAAAAACCAATTTTGTTAGCAGTGTAAGTGCGTCAATGCACGACACCCACAAGATTCATCAAAGATGCAGAAAAAAGATTAGTTATCTCAAGAAAATTATCTCGCTAATTTGATTTGAAATTGATTTGATTTGATTCAAAACAATTTTTAAAATTATTTGATTTGATTTGATTTGAACCGCTAGAAATTCAAAGAAGATTTGATTTGATTTAAATCAATTTTTGCGTTGATTTGCCCATCACTGCCCAGAGGTGAAGGGCGACGATCGTAACCGCTAGGCCATCAGCTCCCTTAAATGTAATGCATAATAGTAGTACAATAAATAGTACATTTAATTAAAAGTTCAGTTTGATTGTCTTCTTATGTTGTTACCGCATCATTTAAGTTGCTCTAACAGTTCTTTTTGGCCTAGTGAGCTTTGCTGAGAGCTTATAGTTAAAAGGGTTCTAAAAGTCTTTTAGTTAGAGGACCATTGTTCATGTAGGCATAGCGCAGTGTTTCCGCTTTGCGGGGAGAATCCATGGAAAAGGGGGAAAACGGGGTCTGGAAAGGGAGAAATAAGAAAAGACGGAAAAAGGGAAAATCTAGAAGTACAGCTTTATTATTTAGCACGGATGGAGGAAAAGGGGAAAATAAGGGAAGAGGGGAAAAAAGGGAACTGAAAGTGGAAACACTGGCATAGTGGTACATTTCTTCTTATAGTGGAATAAATAGTGGATTCCAGTAATGACCGAGATCATTCCGCAACGGCTGTTGCAGCTGATAAGTAAATTGTGCGCAGTCTCGAAGATCATACTATCAGGATCCCATAACCCACTTTCCAGTGCGACAGTACATGATCGTGGTATACCTAACTAACAAAGACGACAGCACTCGCAGTTGGACAAACCCTGTAACGGTTCGTAAGACGCAAGCGGAAAATTCCGTTGTTGACTTCACGAACGGGAAGGAAAAACAAGAAGGCAAAAGATAAAAAATGTTATCTTATAACCTACCCATTAAGACTGTCAACATCAGAAACCCAGTGTTGTATAGATCATTATATGATTGAAACCATTTTGTTGTGTTCGCCCTATGGGCAGGGGAGAGCGGTAAGTGACACGTTAAACAGCTCGCAGGGTGAAAACGAAGAGAACGATTTTATTTCACTTTTCGCACAATCAAGGGGTTACAGGTGTAATGTAATAAGCAACTCAACATACGACATCTGGCAGTAATTATCTGAATTAACTTAGGATATAACACATTTTCTAAAATGACGAATTTATGATTAGATTTTGGTTTATACACTCGTGCGAGAACTTCAAATCATTTTGTAAATAATTTCTCACTTATCCCAGAACTGAAGTTTTTCTCTGGCTACTCACCGTGAAGTCTTTCTGAAATCTCTATCAGATTCTGGTCCATTTGAGCCTTCTCTCTATACTATTTATTCAGTGTAAATCCTTCGGATCAACGATGTAAAATGACGAAACAGAAAGAGGGAAAATTCGTTGCACAAGTACGAAGAGCGGGACAGTGAAGACGTGTCTCCGCGCAACGCAGACGCAACATCTTCCTAGACGCGGAAGGCTTTCTAGATCTCAAAGAGAGCAAATCGCACAATCACACTTACTACGTGTTAAAAAAACCTATTGGTGATTCCCAACAGATCACTTTGACACGTTTAGTAATCGTCCAGAGTCACAGCTTCTTTCTGAAATGTAACATGACTTCAGTGTGTGTCTGATTTCACTATGTTCAAACTGGTTCAGATCCGGAGGTAGTTTTTCTAACGAAATATCCTCTTAGATTTACTTCACATAACTTACCACTTAACTGTTCCTCGCAAGGGGCCATGGGCCTACTGGCCTGAATGCCCATTCTGGAAAAAAATGCTGTTCCTCGCTCACTTTTGTCAGTCTCGAACGGAGCCAGGGTAACTGAACTTCCGATCCTGGATTTACCTCGCAAAACGAGGGGTAATTCTTATAGTCTGAACGAGGTACAGACGACTCACTTTGGGGTCACTGGTTCTGACGAAGTGAAGAAATTCATATGAAATGTTTGATATGCTTGCATTACTTCAAACATTGTTTCAAAAATTATATGAGAAGAAAAACACAAACATGCATGACTCCGATGAAGCTCCGAAGAAAATTGATTTATGATTTGATTGTACATTGATTTAAATTATCCGAGAAATATTGGAAAATCATTTTATGTGAAAAAAAAAATTACTTCAGTGAACTTAAAATTGTTCTTTAAATCGTATTAGGAAAATATTGAGAAATTATACAACATTCCAGAAACCACACCCATATCGATGTCCATTAGCTACAACGGGATGCAATTTTTTCAAAAGACATTGAACAATCTGGCTCGTTTACAGTACAACGGGTAACATTTTCTGAACACAATAGCATTTATTATAGTCTTACATTATTAGTTCAACATAATGTATGCTTCGCACGCTGCTATGCAGATCAATCGTATTTTTCGATGCTAATGTTGTCTGATGACATTTCGTTTAGATTTGTGCGGTTTCACAATTACGTACGATGAAGCCTTCTCAAAGTAAATTTGTTTTCATAAGTCTGAGAAACAAAAACTTCGAAACAAAATTCTAAAAGTTTTCCTTCGATAATATATGATACGTACATACACGTATACATACGTAATATATGGTACATTAGAGAGGGCTATAACCTGAACACATCGATTCATCTGACAAGTTGCCGAACTCTGTATTTGGGGGATAAGTATAAAGTTCTGGAAGCACAACTAACATCAAGTTCTCACATTACTGGACTTCAGTGTAATTTATACGTGTAGTAAGCTGACATGCTGATCCATCGTATTTTGCGCTCCCCGTGTTGTTTGATGGCATTTTCTTAGACTCGTATGGCGTCATAATGACGCAGTGTTTCCACTTTGCGGGAAAATCCCTGGGAAAAGGGAAAACGGGGTCTGGAAAGGTAAAAATTAGAGAAGAGGGAAAAAGGGAAAATCTAGAAGTACAGCTCTGTAATCTAGCACGAAGGGGAAAAAAGGGGAAAGTAAGGGAAGAGCGTAAAAAGGGAACAGAAAGTGGAAACACTGCAATGAAGCGCGACAATCTTTTGGTATTTTTTTCACGAGTTTTTAATAATAACTTTTGAAAAGAATTTTAAACTTACCCTTCGTTTTATAATGACATTAAGCACAATTTTATCTAGAATCGTATGTTCCGGGGATTATATCTGAACACACTCATCGATTCATCTTTAAAAGTGGCGGAGTTCTTCTATTTGTTTGATGATGAAACAGGTTGTTATGACTAGAACTACATAGCTTATTTTAACTAAACTTGCTTGACAACAGTACCAAATGTTCGCAGTTTCAGTATAAAATGTTAGTCTTAGTGACACTGTGTATCTTACTGGGTTACGTTTTCTACCACCTGGTAACATTAGCTCTAATTTACAGATATTAGTTTCCTAGATCACAATTATGAAACAACTGCAGGTCCAATGAACTTGCCCGTAGTGGGATATCTGCCGTTATTTACTAGGGAACCTCATTTAAAGTTTATGGAACTTCGGAAAACAATACGGAGAATTTTTTGGCATTAATATTGGGCCTTTCCGTCGTATGGTCGCCATCAGAGATTTTTTTTTTTTTCAAAGAAGAAATTTTCTCCGGATCGCCTGACAGTTATTTCTTCCGCATGCGATCGAACGGGAATCACGGTAACTCTAACTTCAGTACAGCAAAACCAAGTTTGTGTCAAATCTTGCTTTGTAGGGAGTTATATCTAGAGAATGTTCTGTCTGGGAAAAATTGCGGCGGTTCCTCGTTTGCGAGAGCTGCGAGACTTCGGTTTTGGCAAGTCTGTATTAGAAAACGCTATCATTAACGAGATTGCAGGATTGCAGAATATTTTCAACTCTGACTTGGCTGCTTCTCTTACTAGTTAAGCATCCAAACATCCAGAGTCAAGACCACGAAGAAATGGATCGAGTCACTGGCATGAATAGACTTCCCACTTTGGATGACAAGCCTCAGTAATGATCTTTCAGTACGTCGGAAGGCAGTAAACATTTTTATTTCTTTTGGGGGAAAATCAGGTTGCCCTACACTGAAGCAGTCATTCTAGAAACCAACAGGTTTGGGTCTTTATTTCCTCTGAGCGTTTCGCACATGTTCTGTGTAATACAGATGAAACACTGAATGTTCTAGGCTCATTCTGGATGGTTCTTTATCGTAATTTACAGTATTTGAAGTTTCCCATATATACATTTTGCAGGCAAATGTGTACGTTAACATGTAGAATTGATAAATTTTGATATAGATTGCTTCTTCTTCTTCTTCTTCTTCTTCTTTTCTTCTTCTTCTTCTTATTATTATTATTATTATTATTATTATTATTATTGTATGAGATTTTCTTCTTAATATTTGTAAGGTGTATAAATAATACATACATTTCATTAAATGCACTATGTATAATGATATGCAATATCATATATTCAACAATACATCGTAAATAATGTTCTCTGCAAAATGGGCGCATTTGGCTATGGGGCTGAACGGTGCCTTTGGGCAATGTGTCCTGGAAACTTGGAGAGCCTGACGGGTGTAAATTTTGTGTACTTTGGCAATATGGGGTTGAGAACCCTAGGCCCGGTACAGTAGTTTGACGTCTTATTTCTGGTACTGCGTATTTTCCGTATAGAAACCGCACAGTTTACTTCCACTTTTCAGGGAAATTCCCTGAAAAAGGGAAAATTGGGTCTCAAATGAGAAAAGTAAGGGAAAATGGAAAAGTGAAATTTAAAAGCATAGTTTTATAGTTTTAGCACGGAGCACAAGAAGAGAAGATTAAAATGTTGCAAGCAAAGGGAGGAAAAGGGAAATCAGAGCCCTGTTTGAGGGAAAAGGGAAAAACTGAAATTGAAAGTTGAAGCACTGAAACCACATTTCGCAACTGCCTTTCAAACTTCGAGCGAATACCAGTTACCATATGAAGAACTAAAGGAAATTCGCCACACGACATATATATACGCCATGCGCCGCCCCAGGGCCATTATTCTTGTTGTATTTCTTTTTCGAAGAAGAGTGTCGCATAAACAAATGCCGTTCGTGAAATCTTCGGTCGGCCATCTTGAAGGTCAAGTTTAACTCTCCCCTATTGTTGTGCAAAAGAATCACCTGACTGACACATTTAGTTATTGCGTATTATGTTATTATTATCCGTTAATCCGTTTGTTCCTCTCGATGTTGATATTGCTTTAATAAGTATGATAGTTGTCAAGTATGTCATCTTCGGTGACAAAACGGGAAAAGAACATAACTTAAGCGCACAGCAGACTTGGGTATACAGCCTCGGGCGAACGAGTTTTGAGTTTTTTTTTCAAGGCAGCAAGTGCTCAACAAACTTTTAGTCTTGTCCACGATTCGCTTCTATAAGGTCACACACGAGCTTATTCTTTCTGCAAATAATGCAAATCTTTATCTTACATTTTACTGTTTCGTTACTTTCGATCACGGCATTACCAGTTTTATGCAAATCGTTGACAGTTTCTTCCCAATGTCGTCTGCTGCAAAAAGACATGCGCGATCCTTATGACGTTTTGCGTCCAAAAGGATGCCTTTTAAAGCATTACAAAACTTCAGACGTGGTTCAGTGCATTGACAGATTGTCAACACGGGAAGATCTTAATAATAAAAACAAATGGCACATCGCTTTTATGGGGGATTCCCGGATTCGTCAGATGTACCATTCCTTTGCAAGGGTATACTTAATACGCCATTTAGTTTACGATATTATTAACTATCGAATATTACTATAGCTTTTGCCGACAGAGGACCTTGAGATCACGGGTCACTTCAATCCGCGTGATGTTTTTGCGCACCAGGATGCGTTAATAACTTCGGAACTGCTCAGTTTGAGAGTCACATTCAAATGGCATCCATTTCCAGATAACCTGCGGACAGAATACCAAACTTGGCTGGAAAATCATAATAAAGCTCCGGATTTATTAATTACAAGTATATACAAACAAAAAACGCCTGCGCAGTTTTAATCAGTATCATATAAATGAAGCCATCTAGTACAAACAAATACGTAAATGAACATGTACTTCTCAGGACCACCGTTAGAAGACATGAAATTGCGCTTTTCAATCGTACAAATACATATTGATTAGGTGTATTTAATTTACTATGCACATATTTATTATCACAGTATTACATTTGTTTGTCAAGCCACGAAGAAGTGCATTGTTGGAGGTGCTACTCTGCATATAATATATTATTTTGATTTCCCGATAGGCCAGACTCTGTGGACAATGATTTTTCGCGAACATTCCTTAGAAAACTTCACCAAAGCGTTTAAAGAAATAACTCCACTGATGAGGAACTTGACTGAGTACAGTGAAATCATTTGGTGGGACCAGGACCCGCTGAACGAGAAGCCATATCATTTGCGGGCAGGAAATTACGTAAAAGCTGATGTCAACAATGCCAGGATCAAAGTGTACGGTGGGCTCGTACGCCAACTGCTCACGTACGCATTGAATTACAACTCAGTAGTGTAACGACCACATAATAAATCGTATTTGGTTCAGAAATACTGGAATCATTTTCTGGGACTCGACTGACGACTTGCTCAGCGAGTACATCAGAAGTTGTGACGTTCTACCCACACGAAAAGACACGTGGAGACATTGGAAATGTGATGACTTCGTCCATGCAAGCTTTCTCTACGCCGACATTTATAATCAGCAGCTACTGAACTATTTGTGCAATCCCCTACTAAAATTCGGACCCAAGTATTGTTGTAATGATTAATTATCTATGAACGGAATGATAGACTGCCGCAGATTATGCTTAAAATCACTTAAGTGTTTCTGTGCATATTCCAAATGTTTCGATATCGGGCAAACAGGGATTTGTTTGCTGATGAACTAGACAACCTGAACTAAAACCATAGTGGGATGTACTAAACCATACACTGTGAAAAAGTTCACTTGAAATTGGTGAAATGTGGTTACTTTATAACCGGTATTTTAGAAAAGGGGCAAGTGCCTCCATTTTTTGGCTGCTTCCCAAGATTTTAGGTATTTTCATGGTATTCTGGATTAATCTTCCCGTTCTGCGAAGAAAACATTTAATGGAATTTTATGACAATACCCGAAAAAATCACCAAGGCATTTGCAGAAGTAGCCGTTTCCCGAGCGCTCAAGCCGCTCGAGCTTCATGGGAGCTCGAGCTATTTTTTGGGTGCTCAAGCTCAGTTTAAATAAATAAACTTATATTTCAACTCGGAAGTCCGTGACTAGGCATTTCAGAAAGTAATCCGCACCAAAACTTAAGCGTAGCGCTAGCTTACTAATCCTCCTTCGTGTAATTAACTGAAATTGAAATGCTTAAGGTTTAGCCAATAAAATTTAATTTTACAATACCTCGTTCAATAAGAATTCTGGAAGCAAAGGTCAGAAGTTTGATGTGATTACATTGTTGGGCCTATAAATGCGGTTCAACTAATGTTGTGCATCAGTTCTGTTGAAGTAATACTGTAGTGTCAATGACATCTCGTAATTATAGCATTTCAGTGATTTTAGTTTATATCCCACTCAACAGGTGGCGCTTAAACGAGCGCTCGAGCTCGAGAGAGCACAAGCGTCGAGCGAGCGAGCGCATGAAAAATGCGCTAGGGAAACTCGGTACCAATGACGAAGAACCCAAATCAGTATTCTCAGTGGGAATACGACCCATGTGCTCACGTACATTATTCGCTGTATAACTCAAAATTGTTACAATTTTTCACAAATTATTTTTGGTTTAGAAATACCGGAGTCGGTTTCTGCAACTTGATCGCTCAAGGAGTACGTCTGTCCCGGCGAATTTAGTTAAATTCACAGAGTCAAGTTAAGGCGGTGACTTCTTGGCTCTGTTACTAAGTGACTTGGACACAAAGCCCCTTCTTTTACGACTGGTTTGCCATGTGTTGCCATGGTTTGCGATGTGATTTTTGTGTGAACCAATCGTTGGGCCTTCATGTGTCCGGTCACAACCTTGTGAGGTCAATGCAACAGCCTCCTTCAGTTCCGAGCTCAGTTACCCCTCAAGGAAGAAAGGAAGGCTGTGACGTCGAGTTCATAAGGTACGTTATATTGTCAGTCTGTTTCCCTCGCCTAAAATATTTGTTTTACCCGTTGTAGTTTTATTCGCACTGCAACAAAAAAAATACAACATTCGCACAGCCTATATTCCTGCTTGTATCGGTTTCCTTTGGTTAGCCCTGTTCGTTGCAAGTGTAGTGAATGTTCAGTCAGTTCATCGGATTTTTACCGCACAATAAACTTGAATTCAGATTCTGCATAGATTCCTTCAAAGAGCCCGTTTCGAACGTCAAGAGTTCAAGCCATTCCTTTAAGGTGCTCTTCAGAGGCGTAATTTCAGGTTTACTTCAATGTGTGCAAAACTTGGTTTTTCAGTTGATCCCCCTCTCCACCCAATACCTTTTACCCTTTTCAGTAAATTTTTTTCCCTTTATTTTCCAACAACTAAAGCTCCGTTTCACTTTTTCTCCCAACGAAATATTAATTCTGAACTAAAATATAAAAATAGTAATTTTACAGAAACGTGAACAAGCACTGGGCAACACGTATACATACACGCAACAAAGTATCTAAATTTTAACGTGAAAAACTTTTAATAACTCTTCGAACTCTCAAAATCAGTACCACCAAAACTGTTGGTTTTCACTTTCCTCTGTCAAATGCTCTTATGCAAGTTGCAATGTCAATCTAAATGAATCAGTAGTTTGTTAACTGGGCGAGGTAGACTGGATGCCTTTGGAACCCTGACCTGACGCTCGATTACTGGATACTACACTGTTATCTCAAAGGTCCTAAAATTTTCTCGGTCCAAGTCCGGTTTTTTAAAGCGACGTCCGGAATTTTAAGTTAACGTCCAGAATTTTAACGTGACGTCCGGAATTTTATGGTGACGTCCAGAATTTAAAGTCAACGTCCGGAATTTTAAGTCAACGTCCAGAATTTAAAGTCAACGTCTGGAATTTTAAGTCAACGTCCAGTTTTTTAGAGTAACGTCCGGAATTTTAAGTCAACGTCCAGTTTTTTAGAGTAACGTCCGGAATTTTACACTGACGTCCGGAGTTGAAGCTTTAACGTCCGGAATCTAAAACAGATGTCCGGTTCCTTAAAACGACGTCCGATATTTTAAATTAACGTCCGAAATGAAAAACTGACGTCCTGAATTTAAAACTGACGTCCCAAAAGGACGGGTCCGATTTTTGAAAACAACGTCCGACCAACCCGAAGGTCCGGTTTGGGAAAATGACGTCCTGAATTTAAGACTGAGTTCCAAATATTGAAGAAGATGTCCGGTAAAGACAAGGTTCCATTAATGAACGGAGTGCCGAATTCAAACTGAAGTCCCGAATTTAGAAACGACATCCGGAATGTTAAATGACGTCTGGTTTTTAATGTAAGGTCCCACATTTCACACCGAGACCAGAATCTTAAGCTGATCTCCGATTTTTTTACATTACACATTATCAATAATATAAATTTTAATTGACTAGCTAATTAATGCTAATTAAGGACTTAATTGGGGCGAATTTTGTAATTAACTTGGTAATTTGGCAATTTTCATTCCTTATAATAGCATAGAGTGAGACAGAATACGAAGATGGTCGCATTTCTTTCATAACAAATGACATTCCTGTAAAGTTTTTTAAACATATTAAGCTTTATTATGGTCTAATCATGGAGGTCCGATAAACGAGGGGTCCAATAGGAGACGTCATATGAACGAGAGGTTCGGTGCTACTAAAAAGAAACTTAAGGTGGTCTGGGACCACCTGAACAATAGCCTGAACACCACCTGAAAGAACACAGTTAAGAAGCAGAAAATGTCATTCCATCTATTAAATATGGATGATTTTGCGCAGCAAGGTGGTGAAGTGGATAAAGGTCTCACCTACGAAGCAAAGGATTCCAGGTTCGAGTGCGTTCGGAAGGAAAAACGAATTGCTTTCTGCAATGGAGAAGGAAAGTTTATGTTGAATCTCCAACCAATCGAATCTTTTTTTTATTGGGGAAAATGACGTCCAATAAAGGACATCCCATTTTAAAGTAAGGTCCTATTAAGGTGAGGTCCGCCGCTAAATTGACGTCCCAAACGGGTTGGGGCCCGGATTTTTAAACCGATGTCCAGAATTTTAACGTGACGTCCGGATTTTTAACGTAACGTCCGGAAATTTATCGTGACGTCCAGAATTTTATCAAGACGTCCGGTTTTTTAACATGACGTCCGGTTTCTAAACCTGACGTCCGGTTTCTAAGCCTGACGTCCGGTTTCTTACAGTGAGGTCCTGAAAAACGTCGGACCTCGGTTAAGGCCAGAAACAGGACCTTTCGGATAACAGTGTACATTTATAAAAAACGAGTTCACAACGTTTTATATGAATGGCTGACCTCACCGAGGAGTAATTTTCACCATTAAGGTGATTGCTTTTCTTGTGGACCACGCATCATTTCATTTGCTACAAATGAATAAGCTCTTGGAAATTCATAGATTTTTACCGGCCTAATTCATTTCCAAAATAATAGTCCCATCCCATATTCCATTTCGTAACATAATATGGTGGAATATGGATAATAAATTTTGGATGGTGGTTAAAAAAGATCTAAATATCTCTGGAATCTGTTGAAACATAATATTTTGTGAACATTTATATTCTCTTTTTGATTCCTTTTCTCTTAATTTTCTGTTTTAATACCCCCGCTTTACTTTCAAAAAGTAATTTCCTTCGAAGGTGGAATCAATCGTGGCAAATGACCCAAAACGAAAGCGGAATTTGTGAAGTTAAGTAATCCGTAGAGATTAAGATGGAATGTAAAGCTAATTTTTTAAGACTGTGAACAAAGAAAATGTCTTCGAAGTATCAACCTTTAATATATCCTTAGTTCACACTTCGTCTAGAAAACCTCAATAAATTCGAATTCGGTGTGCTGAAAATTTAATACCGTCTAGTCAATGTGTGCAATTGCACCTTCTGCACCCTCCCAAATTACGCCCCTGGTGCTCTTGGCGTAAGAGCTGGTCCTCCGAAGGTTCGTTGCAACATTCTGATCGAGTATAGTTTTCGACTTAGTGGTATTCTCGCGAAAAGACCCTTGGAACCATTGGAATATGATGACATGATGATATAAGCTTTCTCTTCGCGATTATTCGTAAGCAGCAACTGACGAACTACTTCTTCCATCCTCTACTGAAATTTGGACCCAAGTATTGCGGTAATTCCTGATTTTCCAAGAACTTGATCGTAGGTTACGGATAATAACTCGTAATCCATGTGCATTGTTTCTGGTGCATCGCAAGTGAATCGGTTTAATTGTCATGGATATTTAATGCTTTGCAGGGAATAGAATAGACCAGTCAACAAAAATGAAACCAAATTACGGTCGCTTGTATAAAGGCACAAATAAATTACCTAAAGTACGAAAATGAAACTAGTCCCACACTAGTTCCGATCGTCTTCTGAACGGGATCCGAATAATTGGCTAGTTCTGATCTAGCGTCAAACTAAATTCGAACAACTCGTCAAGTCATCTGTTTCAGGACGGTTGATTCACATCTAGTGCTGAAGTATTCCCGAGCTAGCTGCGTAATTCCACAAATTTTTTTAGTTCAGGTTAAGACACTAACCAAAAACGAACTAGATAAAAACTAGCTTCGAACATCCTTGAGCAGCTGTGACCGAAGGAGTTAGTTCTGGGCTAGTTGGGTTGTTGATGGCAAGCCTCATTCATGAGTACGTTATATTTCATATCTTTAGTTCACTCTAGTAGTGAACTGGATTCCAAAATAGTTACAAAATATCACTCAAAATTGTAGGCTGAGAAATACAACTCAAGTTTTGATCTCACTGACGCAGTTTCCAAGGAAATCGGTTACAGCATTAAAACGGCTTAATAGAAATAAAAGAAAACTCTTGAGCGTGATACAAATTAGCTGTTTATAGTAAAGTGAATTTTATGAAGAAGGAGATTCTGGAAATGTGATTTGACGCACAAGTATTGGGACTGCCTTTTTTTCTGTTCAGGACCAGAAACCACCGGGACAGGTGTGATTAGGATTGCATAAAACGATTTGGTAGAGTATCAGCTACATACGTTTCGGGTGAGGTGGTGCAGTAAGACGCAAGGCGAATCCACTTTAGAAAAGGGGACAATCAACATGGCTTGAAGCGTTTTGCAAAATTTTATATCAGGAAGTTTTAAGTCGTTTCTTTCGGCATCAGAAACTTCTTGAAGCTTACGGTCAGTAAAAAAAGGATGCATTGTCAGCATCCAGGCTTTCGGCACAAATAATATGATCTACAATATAAAAAACCACCGCTTTTAGTTGTTAATATGTAGTTTTGCCTCTTCAGCTTTCCTTCACCGTAAGACTAAACAGAACATGTCCTTCCACAGTTGCTCGATTGTATTGTAAAATGCATGGCTTTATCAGCCGCCCAGTAACTTCTTCCAGACAACTGCGCTCAGAAGCTCCAAGGAGTCTGGGTATTGCTTTTACAACTGGCTTGACAGTTTCACCTTTCGAATGGCGTGGGATAAAACTAGTATGTCGCTGGAGTAACACAGCCAACGGACTCTGGTTAGGGACAGAAAGCTGCCCAGCGAATTGTTGGATGCATTGGTTCGCTTGATACCTAGGTTTGCAAACCAAAGACAAATTTAAATATGATTTCACAGGCCGAGCTACGTGCAAAGGGCCGCACAGAGCTCCGTTGAGGCCCGGGATTCAGATCACAACTAAGACCCCCTGTCCTTTTACGTCGCTACCTTCAAATTTTCGAATTACTTCAAATGGGAATAGCTATATAATCAGGGAGTTAAGTCACAGCACAATTGAAATAGAAATCGTATAGATGACAAGATGTCAAATTCTTTTTTTTTGTTTTTTTTTTACTCACGGCAGTTTTATGTGAAGTAAAAACTTTTCCCTTGCCTTTTCCGTTACAAAACGGTGAATGGTATCATCGTATGAAATACCCTTCGTCAAGTCTTTCTCGATGGCAGTGATTATCGAATTATTGAAACCTTTTGCGCCACAGTTGTAGTTAAATGATTTATTACGAGTGTTCACTTGCTGAAGGATCTCTCAATAAATCAAACTGATATCGGGATGCAGAGAGACATTCTCGAACAAATGTAAGTCTAAGGAAATGAAGCTATTATTTGTTTCACAAGTATTTGTTTTTTTTAACCTAGACAACTTAGCGGCTTCGATTCATTGTAAAATGTAAAGTAACGTGGCTCTTTCTTCCTTGAATATCCGCATCTCTTCTTTCAGGTCAGTTTCTGTAAGATGTCTAGAATAAATATCGGTTAGAGAACGACTTTGGATTCAACGTTCGAAGAAGTCAAAGTAGACTCATTCTAAATGAAGCTGAACAGTTTGAAAGTACGATGGACTGACAGATAGCGTTATTTAGATTCTTTTCAGATTCGTCATCTGTCGAGAACCGTGTGGAACATCTTTATCTGAAACGTGTCATTTGCAAGAATTCTGTATAATCCGATTCTTCAAAAACTTCTTTCTTCTTCGAATCCGTATTTCCCTGAAGTCTGACTTCACCCCCCAGCTCTCCAGGGAACTCAAAAGTATGATATTGAACTGGTATAAAAATAGGCCGATATGATGCCTAGTACCAGGTATGAACCTACTCTAGACGAACGTATATACAAGTGGAAAAGGCCTATTTCTAAGCATGCGAGTCTAAATGGCAGGAATGTGGCCAACAAAGTCCACCTATACTTGTATACATCCCTTTTCCAGAAGTCGCAACTAACGGCTGCATCAGCTGTAGTTCGGAGACCAACTGCTGATATTGCAAGTGGCGTAGACCGTGGCCCCGCTTCTGGTGGAACTTTTGGATTTTCGATTTCTGTGCTACTTTCATTATGTCACTCACTAGTAAGCCACGAACGCCAGTCTACCAATTCTTCTGTCGGGGGAACCTAACTTTACACCAAAGTCAGGGACTATTCAGACTTGCCCAGCAAGAACGACATTCAGTACTTACATGGGCTATTTCCCCTGGACTTGTGGTGATAATTTTTGCACAGTATTTCTTTCTACTTTCTCTCTCTTTCCTGTTTCACTCTTGCCGTAATCCCACAAATTTTTCCAACTTTGTGCACCATGCGGGGCCCCCTTGAATCCCGTGGCACAGGTAGAAATTTAACGGTTGCCCCCCTCTCGTACGGCCCTGGGTGAAAGGATTTGTTTAGACAATCCAGCCCTCAAACGAACTAGATTTTGGCAAACATAAGAAGGTAAGAGCTTTAAGTAAATGCAAAAGAAATTTTGAGGCTATGAATTTTGTTTAATAGTCCGTTAAGTGTGTTCGCTTGAACTGCAGTTTTCATTTTTTTTTACAGATTTATTGCTGGTCAAGGAATCTCAGGACTTGCGTTCTTTCAACCTTACTTCAAGTTTCCTCCAGTCAGTCTTGTAGGGCTACTAGAATTCGCTGTCCAGTTTTCCGAGTTAAGACGTTTGTTCCAGGTGATTTGGATAGTAAACCAGTGTTCACATGGTCGTTCTGCTACTAGTAGCTGTACAACTAACAAATGGTTATGAATATCCAGAATGAAGTAAACAAGTCGAAAGAAAACTACAACAAGAACGACCAAACGGATAATCTCATCAAAGCTCATCAATTTTCTAGAGAAATTCGATTAAACTACTGAAAAGAATTCTGCATTTTATGGAGACAAAGGATGTAAAAACAAGTACGGCTATTACTCCTGCATGTCCCTACTAATACCATGTTATTTTCCAGTGAAGAATATTGTACACTTAATGATAGATTTCTTCTCCATGGGTACTGAGACATTATCATCAACATTGATATGGGTGGTTCCCTTATTGGCTAAGCATCCCAAGGAAGAAGTCCACGAAAAAATGGATCGAGTCATCGGAAAGAGTATACTACCATGTTTAGATGAAGAACCTCAGTAATGCTCCTAGACTTTGCTTCGGTGCTATTTATTCAAGATTGCCATAACTGGTTTGAAACAGGTTGCCCTTTACCGAAGCTGCGATTGTGGAGACCCAGAAGTTTGGATCTTCAATTCCTCTTGCTGTTCTCCACCAAATCATAGCTGATGCAGGTACCTGAATCTAGATAAATATATTAAAGGAGTCTTGAGCATACTTTTGGCAATCTGCAAAGTTCCGCGGTTTGAAGTTCCCGAGAGGAACGCTAGTTCCGGCCAACCTGTACGCTGTCCACTACGATCCGGCGCTCTGGCAGAAACCATACGAGTTATACCCTCAGCACCTCCTCTATGACCAGTGAAAACTGAAGCCAAGCGACTACCTAATTCCTTTCTCGTTGGATTTGTAGCCCATTTAATTAAGTTCCGACTTTAAATAATTTCAGTTTAATCTAATCTCGGAATGGGCAAGCGAATGTGCCTACGAGAGAGCCTGGCCGAAATGGGGCTTTTCCTCTTTGCGACCCGCCTGATGCACACTTTCAAATTTTCCTTCGCAGAAGAATGAACCTCCAACATCGATGGCAATAATACACTCCGTTGTTCGAGTCCCGATACCTTATAAAGTTATTTTGATTCCCTGCTGATAATTCAAAGTTCTGGAATCGAACGTTACAGGACGCTGAAGTGCTAACCTTTCACGCTCATCAAACGCTTTAGATAATTAAAAACTAATGGGTTAACTGCAATGTAACGACACTTATAATGCAAACCTGGCCCTTACTTCCTGTGATGAATTTAGTTCATTCACGAGGTATACAACAAAAAAAGTATAACAATCACATTCAATCCGCTGAGATTAGAAAGGCTTGGATTTTACGTGATGCTATATAAAGTTTTCAACTTGCTATGTGACTTGTGTACTTGCAAACGTCAAGGCAGAATATCTAAATATTAATTGTCTGGGTCGCAATCACAGGTTCTACTAAGACATTAGTATTACTAGTTCATCAGTGTTTTACTTTACTAGTTCATCAGATTTTACTCTAAGGTTGAAAAAATAAGTAAAAAATTTAAGTTCAACTGTATCGTCTGTTTCGCACCTTGTTGAAACACTTCTCGAAAACATCTAATTAACTGACTAATTTATTTTCATTTTACCCACTATGCCTTTCTCCAATATCTATGGACAGTTTGAAAACATTTCTTCATTTAATGGAATAACTTATCAAACTGTTCATCATTACTCAAACAGTTTAAGTGCTCCAAGGGTCTTTTCCAGTGCCCGAGTGAAAAGTGCAGTATCCAGAGCATTCAAAGTACTTCCTTGACAAAGGACTACCTACTTTCTACAAAGCTCAGATTGAGCGTAACATGCGGATGTAAGCTCAGTTAGAATACATACCCCTTGCTGTGGTTCTTTAACTGGAATAAGAATATTTCGATAGTGTGTTCATCCCATTTTTCAGATTTCTCACTTAGAAATTCGTTCCCAAGGGGGTCCAGTATAGTTGTAGCAGTACGTGATTATCCGGAATGGTGTTGATTTACCGTATGCACCATTAAAGCAATTAGCAGGAGGAGCAAAGCTTCGTGATTCTGCTTTGTCCAATCTCGATGTAACAAACCCAGTAACACCAGTTTAAAACATTGCTGGGCCACAGTAGATACTAATTGTACCAAAACACACAGCCATTAATTCAAATTCATTAGTTGAGTCAGTCGATTAGTTTCTGGTCTTTATCATTCACTACAACACCAAATGTCATCCCCAAACCCATCTCTTCATTTCCCGTTCCAATTTCAAAACAAGATATTTTACAAACACTTATTTCGAATGCAGCAAAGTGAGTGCGACATAATTGATACGTTCTAAAAATGCTGGTCCAACTATTTTTTGCAATCATAATATACTGCAACTGATATAGTTATCTTGTAGATCGAATTTATGAAACCAGTAGATTATTTCGTAGTCGTAATTTTTTTCGTGTGAACGGACTAGCCCATATGATCAGTCAGCTGGTTTTCAGCGATACAATAATCATAGGGACGATACGATACAACAATCCTAGAGATGGGCAACCTCTTAGTCTCGCCCTTTTTGAGATATCTGTTTTGGGGTTTCAACTTCGAGAAAAAAGCATCTGCGCAGTTGTTTGTAAAAACCGAGGACATCCATACGTTGCCTCTCTTCAGTTGCGCTTTGGCAACAGCTCGAAGTGGCCGCAAACTCCATGTGAAGCAACAAAATGATGATCTTTACATCCCTATGTCTTTTACTGGGTTACCCTTCTGAACCGGATCACTAAGAGACCGGCTGGATTTCCACCCGGTAAAATTAACCATTAATAACACTATTTGGTACCTAACTAATCACATAACTTTGCAAGGTCCACCTAACTTGCCCATAGTGGGTTATCTGCCGTGGCTCATGAGAGAGCCTCAGGAGAAGTTAATGAAAGTTTAGAAGAAATACGGGGATATCCTAAGTATCAACTCCGTCGTCTGGTCATCTTGGACCGCTACAGCGCTATTAGAGATGCTTTCAAAGAAGAGGTGTTCTCCGGAAGGCCTGACAGTTACTTTTTCAGCATCCGATCGGACGGGAATCACGGTACATTTTGATTTCCTTGCTTCTGAACTTGATTGAACCGCGTTCTCTTCGCAGAAGTTGTGTTTAGCCAAGGTGCTCACTGGGAAGAAATGCGTCGCTCCTCGTTGCGAGGGCTTCGCGACTTTGGTTTTGGCAAGTCAGTTCTGGAATATACCATCACGAGCGAGATCATGGAGTTGCTGAACAACTTTAAGTAAAATTTTCATAGAATACTTATCAGCTCTTCATTTCATTTAGTGTTTTTAATTCTAGACTAGAAGCCGGAAATCCCGTAACGCCCCATGGTTTGTTCAACATCGCTGTACTGAATGCTCTGTGGACTATAATAACCGGTGAGCGGATTTGCTTAGACGACCCCCACATGAACTCAGTTTTGTCGAACATTAGAAGGTAGAGCCCAAAGCACATGATTAAAAAGCTGTATCGTCCACTTTTACTCTAGTCGGCTGCTGTGTGACTGAACTAAAATTAAATTCAATGACGTTTCCACAGACTTATTGGTGGTCGAGGAATCTCTGGACCTGCAACCTTTCTGCCTTATTGCAAGTTTTTTTCCACCCAGCTTCACTGGGCTAAGTGAATTCATAGGGCAGATTTCCGAGTTAAAACTATTATTCTAGGTAACTTGCGCCTTACACAAATATTCATTATCATGATTCTGTTTGTTGCCATAAACTGACGAGCGATAATTGACCATTGGTTTTAACCAGAACGAAGTCAGTAAGCAGAAAGAAAACTACAACCAGGACGAACAAACAGATAACCTCATCAAAACTTTCCTTTAGAAAGTCGATCAAACTACGGACAAGAATTCTGCATTCTATGGAGAGAAAGGATGTAAAACAAACACTTTTTTTCTAGTCCCCACTACTTATTTATCTATTAATGTTACTTTGCGCATCTTTCAGTCAGTAAAATCGTGCATTTGGTGATGGATTTATTCCTTGCGGGTTCTGAAACAGTATCCTCAACATAGACTTGGCTAGTTTTCCCGCTGGCTCAGCATCCGGAGATACAGGATAAAGTCCATGAAGAAATGGATCGAGTCATCGGAAAGAACATACTACCTGGTTTAGATGACAAGCCTCGGTAATGCTCTTTGATTTTACTTCAGTGCTATTTATTCAAGACTCAGATAACACTCGATTTCAACAGGTTGCCCTTTACTGAAGCTGTAATTCTCGAAACCCAGAGGTTTGGATCTTTACTTCCTCTAGGTGATTTGCATTCTGTCATGGCTGACACAGGTACCTGAATCTGGACAAGTCTATTAAATGAAGCCTCGAACATATTTATGGCAGTACCCAGAGTTCCGTGGTTTTAAGTTAACCAAAGGAACGTTCGTTTCGGCCAACCTGTACACTGTCCACCACGATCCGGCGCTTTGGCACAAACCATACGAGTTTTACGCTCGGCATTTCCTTGATGACCAGGGTAGATTGAAGCCAAAGCGACTACCTGATACCTTTCCCACTGGGTTAGCAGTAATCACTACTTAAATCTATAAGAGATGCCTAATCGATATTATCTAATAGGCAAGCGAATGTGCCTGGGAGAGAGCCTGACCAAAATGGAACTGTTCCTCTTTGCGACCTACCTGATGCACACCTTTAGATTTTCCTTTCCATAAGACGAACCTCCACCAACGATGGAAACAACTCAGTCCCTTGTTAGGGTCCCGTTACCTTATAAAGTTATTATGACTCCACGCTGAAAATTTTCTCTGAACCCGAATTTCCTTGAATGAACTGGCGCCATCCTTTTACTGAAGTAATTAAACATGAATGCGTCAGTCGCAAAGCGAGGAATCGTATACTCCAAACCTGGTCTTTTATATGTGCTTTAATGAATTCCATTAATATCCCAAAAATACAAAACACAAATAGTTTCAGGTTAATACATACAGACGAACATCTGAAACGTAATTGATTGGTTCGTCAGTTTCGCACCATGTTGAAGATCTTCTCGAAAAATATGTAGTACTAGTTAAAAATTCTCATTAAAATAATTACAAAATAAGCTACTTATTTAAATTGCGATTAAGAAGCATGCACCCAGTAGAACTGCTTTCAGTTTAGGGTCGACAGAATCTGGGAAGAATATTCCGAAGATGTCGGCATTGATCAAAATTTCTCCAGCTATTCCACCCCAGCGTTTAGAAATCTTGCCAAGTTCAGTCATACCATTGGCTGAGAAGACCCTCAATATTTTAGGCAAGAACATTTTGCTGACTGATTGCCTAAACAAGCAGACGAAACTTACTTTAAACTCTACGTCAATGCAGAAACCGAACGTAAGGAGCGGCCCTTCAATCTTGGAAAACGACATTACTCGAAGAGTCTCTTACGAATAATCTAGGTCTTATTAGGACTCCAGTTCTGTTCAACGGTTCCTATGACGTTTTCAGGTGGACAAGCCACTTCTAACAGCTAGAAAGAGACTATGAACACCATCGTCTATGAATTTCTCCATAAATGTTTTACCTACAAACAACAGGGGAAACAGAACAAAATGTAAGCGAGTGGTCGTTTCATGTGTATCACTTCTTGTTCTTCAATAACAAGAAAAAACCTCAATTTTTTGCGAGCTCCAAAACAGAAAAAAAACAACTTTAGCGCCCTTATTTTTCGTCACAGAACAAAAGTTAATTGGAGGTTTTGTTCGTCTCAATAAGACAAACAAATTGGCACCAAGAAAGTCTCATACTTCGAGATAGTTTAAGAGCTAACTTGTAAATGTCTGTTTTATTTCTTTACTTTCAAGTTCATATCACTAATACACCATATGCGGAAACTTGGAAAAAAAAGTAGTGAACTTCGTCTACCTATCTTATTTCTAAGTTAAACTACTTTTTTCATATTTCAAATTTCCACAATACTTACATACCCCGGTCCATTAGAAACAAATTATTGCAACTAAATGTGCTGAAGAAAAAGCAGAGCATAATTTTTTTTTATTTGGTGTTGATGTGATTTTTGACGTACTTTAACATGGAAGAACTTTTTAAAATGTTATTCGGTATTTATTGCATCAGATATCAAAGCGTTCACTACATCAGAACAATCAATCGGATGTCACTTATGAACTGAATTCAGGATTTTACTTATTATTTGAATTCATACATACGCAAACTACTACCCAAGTAATTCATGAAAATTAAATCGGTTAAGTAATCGAAAAGCTGCGATAACTGGTTTCATAAGGAGAATTTCGAAGAGGAATTCGGCTGATTTGAATATTTGCTTGCGAATTGTAACTGCTGAAAGAGCTATTAACTATTTTTTAACTATTACTTTACAAGCTTTTGAGAAGTAAGCAGTCTGACGTATCACTCTTAAAAAATCAAGCATTACAACAAAACTTAGGTCCGAATTTCAGAATAGAATTGCATAGGTAGTTCATCCGTTACTGGATATAAATACCGATGTAGAGAAAGCTTGTATGAAGGCGGTCATCACATCTCCAGTGTCTCCATACGTCTGCTCGTGTGGGCATCACTTCACAACCTCTGACGTACTCGTTGGGCAAGTCGTCAGTTGAGTCCCAGGAACTGACTCCGCTATGTCTAAATCAAAAATAGTTGACTATAAAACTGTCATATTATCGAGTTAGAGTGAAATATTTACTCGAGCAGTTGGCGTACAGATCTACCGTACAGTTTGATCCTGGCGTTAGTAAGGTCGCCCGCGACGAAATTTTGCTGCCCCTGCAAGTGGTACCGTTTCTCGTCCACGGTGTCCTGGTTCCACCAAATCATCTCATTATACTGGGCTAGGTTCTTTATCAGGGGTGCCATTTCTTCAAATTTTTTGGGTAAAATTTTGTAAGTAATGTTCACGAAAAATCGCACTCCATAGAGTTTGGCTTATCGGGAAATCAGAATTTTTAATGCAGAATAGCGACGCTTCTCTTCAGGGTTTAAATGAATACAACGGATGGAGAAATCCGTATAAATTTCATTGTTTTTAATCAACTGTTAGTCGTTTAACTACCGGGACCGTTGAAACGTTAAAGGGTACGTTACACTGGCCAGGCGAAGTCTAAAAACAGCCTGTAAAAAGCAAATTAGTAGCTTGAGCCATGACCTGACCAGTGTTTCCACTTTGCGGGGAGAATCCCTGGAAAAGGGGAAAATGGCGTCTGGAAAGGGAGAAATAAGAGAAGAGGTAAAAAGGGAAAATCTAGAAGTACAGCTTTATTATCTAGCACGGAGGGGGGAAAAGGGGAAAATAAGAAAAGAGGGGAAAAAAGAGAACTGAAAGTGGAAACACAGGGCCTGACCTTCACCCCTGCTATACCAGTTAACAGCACAGTTTAGGTACTAGACAGTTAGGGCAGTTCCATAAGATAAAAGCTTGAAAAGCGGATCTTGTGTACTACGGCGATGGCAAGCGACTAAAGTTAGCATAATCCCCTGGCCGACGCTTGCGCACTTGTTCTAGAAATGTGAAAATTAATTAAAAATGAAGACATACACTGAATACAATGATGATTGTAACAGTCATCTAATCTTCAAACACCTCATATAAAAGTAGTTCCAAGTAGACCTAAGTGTGATATTATGTTTAAGACGATTTCATCGTAATGAGGAAATTGTAATGGTGAGACCTGGGTTGAATATGCCATTTCAGCATAACCAAGTTGGGCCTTTCCCGGGTGATCTTATGTTTCATCCGCCGGAAAGTACTTGTCCTGGCGGTTATAAAAACCCAGCCGTTTTGGAGAGAAGCCGGCTGTCGTACAGTTTGTTCCAAAGCTGTTTGTCTGCTCTCCCTCTCTCTCTCTCTCTCTCCCCGCAACCCCCAACACTCACTCGTACTCGTTGTAGTAGCAAGTATTGTTTAAAGGTACTATCTAATACACCGCTTTTTAGTCTAAACCCTGTCTCATTATTTCGTTGGCCAACTTAAGTCCCCAAGGTTTGTCACATAATCACACAGTAGACCTAGAACCCAGTGAGGAATAACGCAGAACCATAAAATTAGCAAGAAATTAAGAGAGTTTTGCAGAATTTGTGGTTAAATGTGACGTATAGCATGTATGTTTCCTTGGGTCTCTGTGAAGTGACTCGGAAAAGCTTTGCACCTGTAGAAAGAGCTTTTGTTGTTGCGTCGACTGTTAAAATTTGTGTTTCCCCGATTGAAAAACAATCGTGAATATTATGAGGCAAAAATCCGCTATCAAGTCGCACAACCCTCCCTCCATTTTTTTATTCAATATAAATCGCCTTGGGCAACGGATCTTTCTTCGTGAATTCATCAAGTTTCATTTATTAAAAAAATAGTTGTTTTTTAATGAGAACATTGAGATTTTTACCACTGATTCAGATAAAGACGTCTATTGAATGGTGTAAAATATGTTTTGACTTGAGCACAGAGACCCAAGAAAACATGCATGGAATATGTGACAGTTTATTTCATTTGTCTAAAATGTCTGTTCAAATGTTGTAATTTATTTTATTGCAAAAAAAGATGTAATTATACGTCTCTGGTATAGATATGAGCGTTCTTGCTTCACTGGGGGATTTTTATAAAAATGTTCAAAATTTGGACCCAGGTAGCTATCAATTCGTGTCTAACTTCAGGCCAGAGATGGCGCGATTGTAAAAGGTCATTTTCTTCTTATGGAGTGTCCTAACTGTCTAGTATCTAAACAGTGGTCGAAGGTCAAGCGCCCATGTAGCGCACCCTTAAGGTGAACGCGACGGACAAATAAGCTATTTAGCGAGTAATCCAAGAACTATCAATTCAATTGAAATGCGTTTTTAATATGTTAAGTTATGATTCATCGCTCCCATTCTTCAAAACCGATAACAAAATTGTAACTATTATTATTGTTAGTTTTACTGTTGTGTGTGTGGGAGTGCAAAATATTTACTCATCACTAGCAAATCCGGTGCCTGTAATGATTGTCCAGCCAGTCCTGGAATACATAAGTCAGGTTGTCGGGATATTTTTCCCACTTGAACGTGACTCTCAAACCGAGCAGTACTGAAGTTATCAACGCATCCTGCTGTAAAACTGTATCATACGGATTGAAGTGGCCTTCGGTCTCAAGATCCTTTTTTGGGAAGAGCTTTAGTAATATCTGAATATTACTACAATCAACTTAAGAGTTAAATGAATATTTACCTTTGCGAAGGAATGGTACATCTGGCGAATACGCGAATCTCCCATAAAAGCGATATGCCACTCAGTTTTAGTATTAAGATCTTCTCTTGGTTACATTTTGTCAGTGCACTGAACCACGCCTGAAGTTTCGTAATGTTTTAGAACGTATCTTTTGTGGCGCAAAACGTCGTGAGGATCGTACATATCTCTCCGCAGCAGACGACATTTAGATCCAACTTTACCTCCGAATGTGAACAAAGTGAACGAAAGGAACAAGACAGTGATACCGAGCAACAGGGAATTTTGCATTGTTCCATCATTCAGGGTATTCTTACTTTTCTTTGTGTATTTCACTTAAAACATCAGGCCAAAGTACCATAATGCTGGTTTCTAGTGTACTTGATTAACCTTGAGGATATTGTTAATAAATTGAAAAGGATCAGATCTTCACTGACATTTACATGAGACTAAAGTTTGGATTGGTTTAAAATGAGATTTTCGAGCACGTAAGTTACGTTTCGTAACTTTGAAACTGTGAAAATAGCGGAGGTATACATCGGCTTGTAATCCAGTATGCTACGTTCTTATCTCACCTACACATTGTTACTTATTTCAACCAAACGTAGGTTTTTCTAAGCGTAGTACGTAGAAAGTTGCCATGCTCAACAAGGCAGCAACATCATTTGGTTGGCGACAGTGCTTCCACTATCAGTTTTCCGTTTTCCTTAAAGAACTCACGGTTTTCCCTTTTCCCCCCTTCCCTTGTAGATGTAAAGTATCCTTTTCCGTTCCATGTAGGAGATACCAAGCTATACTTCTATGTTATTTTTCTCCTATTTTTCCTTTTCGAGAACCAGTTTTCCCTTTTTCAGGGAATTTCCCTGCAAAGTGGAAGCCCTGGTTGGCGAGTAAGACCGAGACAGGGTGTACTTACCGTCCTAATTGTAAACATTTCTCTAATCTGATGATGGCCTGCTAGGTGACGCTACTAAAGGCAAACGTAAAATAGTTGCTAAAACGACCGCTAGATGGCTTCCAATAAAACCCCTGTGGGCAAAAGCACACACGAGCCTAAGTAGTAGCTCATGTGCCTAGAAAAACCTTAGTTCAGGAGGAAATGCTAAGAAACAGATCCATAGGTATGACAGACACAACGCAAGGTACGTGAAAGGATGTTGTAGAACTATGTGACTTGGCAGTTGGAAAAACCTTAGAAACATAATATATTGAAGTTCCTACTCTTCCCATATCGTGTATTTCCAGCAGAGTTCTGAATCTAGTACCAAGCCAAATTAACAATACAAGAAAGTAATAAGTCCATTAAAAAAACCTTATGAAAATATGCTACATATTACCGGCAGCATTCTAGCGTATCGTTCTCTAGGAAATCGAATGTTTAATGCACAATAACTGGGCGGAACTTTCGTTTGTTCATAATTTTGTCAGTTAAACCAACACACGCTGATCATAGACTTGTGCATGTCGAATCATTCAGATCCGTTTTAGTTACTTATTTAGCTAAACTTTACATGAAAGATGGAAACGGTAAACAAAACGAAGTGCCGTCTAGCGGTAAAATTAGGAACTACTTGTTCGAGTCGTATTTACAGATTACTATTTTCATTTGATATGAGCTACTTTTTGTCTAGTCTACTAGAGCGTCCCTGAGGTCTCGAAACCATGCGATGGTGAAGCTTGAACAATATTTGATGAATAATAATTATTTTGAATTAAACGTTTTTATTAAGGCGTACCCTTAGGATGGAATGGTAAGTCTTGAACGGGTTAATTTGTGAAGTCATTTAACAACAATTGTAGCGCTAAAAGTAAGTACCTTTAGAGGTCATAATTTACTTTAAGTTACATGGTACCCGCTAGATGTGTGTGGCTTTTTTTCAGAATTCTCCAAGACGCAGTTCAGAGGGAGGATTGGATCTTGACTGTTTGTTTCATAAGATAGGGGAAACATAAAGTAATTAGTAAGTTTATGGTAGTTATTACAGAAATAACGTCACATTGGTGTGGAATTACGGAACACTTGGTACTTGAACTCTATAACAGGGACGTCCAAACCATCCTTTGGTAACTTGGAAATTGCACATAGCTCTAATGCACAAACTTGTAATGGAGTACAATAGTATAAAGGATACCAATATAACCTTCAAAATTAGTCCTAATTTGCTACTATACTCAGTCAGACCTACACTGTCTGGGACTAACGAGTGATAGCGCGATGATAACTAGGGAGATAACAGTGATAATATGTCTGCATTCTTTTCGTTTAGTAGGGTTTTCTACTCTACTGTATTTTTGAAGGGTATCTTAATTTAGCACGTAGCCAAGACCTCGTTTACCAGAGGCATTTTGTGGGCCCAAGGGGTTGGCGACTACCCGAATACATTTGAATAAATCTGGTAGGTAGGTAGGTAGGTAGGTAGGTAGGTAGATAGAGAGAGAGAGAGAGACAGACAGACAGACAGACAGACAGACTAACTGACTGATTGATAGACTGACAGTTTGGGTAATAGTAAACAACAGTTGATAATGGTGATAACTGGCATAACAGGAGCCAGTTGGATACAGATTTGGGGAAATGGCAAACCCCTTGTTTGGGGAGTGTTCGGTTCATCACCCTTTACAAGCTCTTCTTCCCTCACTAGGATTGCCAGTGACAAGGGAGTTACTAAGTCTCTCTCACTATTGAGTGATAATAGCCGATAACAGTAAAGGGAATTATCAAAAAGTCTGTAAACAATTATCATTCACCCAAGTACTTAATCCATCATTTGAGTGTTAGTATTTCAATCAAAGTTGACGGACCACACGCTCCGAACTTAAAGTAAACACCAAAGTGATTATTTGGTGTTACTTTAAGTAACACGTTATTTTTTTTACAAAAATTATCAGCCTTTTATTAGTGGTTATCTTCAGAAGAGTCACATACCCTATGACGTAGTGTTATAAGTTCATTTCTGTAGTTATTGTCGTTGCGCCTTTACTTTGCGGAACGGAACCTCAGACCGAAATGCATTGTGCGTAATCAATGATCCCCGGAGAAAACCAAAAGGTTTGCACATAATACAAGAGCCCTGGCTTGACGTTATCAGCCTGTTATCAGATCTTGTACAGCAGAGCGGACCTGCTTTTATTCATACTTAGTTACACGAAGGGATTAACTTGACTGAGAAAATAGTCAGAAAATCCTGAAGGTAAATGCTGAGGAAGCATAAGCGAAGATCATAAGAACAAAGACAAGTGTTAATTAATACCTAGAATCTTCATGACCACATAAACCGGAATAGTTAATTAGGATAAGTTTGAAATGATTTAAGTAAGTCAAATGAAGACACTTTGTGGCGGAGTCTGCGCAGAAGGTTGAGGCTCCCATTTGGGAGCACGGGATGGTAAGAGAAGAAAAATAAGCTTTGCAGCTCAGAAGGTTGCGGGAAACCCTCCAGGTTGGTTCGATGCACATTCAAGGATCATTTTTGCAAAAAACAGACATTCTACACACGAGTTACAAAGAGAGTTTCGTCACTGAGAACTTAGCGAACTGTGGCTAATCTGTTTCCGAGTCAGTGCCTTTTTTGGACAAAGGTTTCGAGTGCGACATTTTTAAAAATTTTACGTTTGAAAAGAGCGAAGAGTGTTAAGGTACTTTCTCCCTTAGTGTTAAAAGTGAGCTGTCTTGTGATGGTGATTGAAAGAAATACTGATGGAGGTGCGGCGATTGTTTGACTCGCAGATTCATTAGTCACAGTTACCCTTGACGTAAGCATATGATTAAGCGCCGGTTCCCCGGCACCGACATACCTATTTTCGACCGACTTAATGCACTGGTGTCTCAAAATCCAGCTCCCAATCACAGCAGTAGAGTGGCGCAATCAATCACCTTAAATATGGTTCGACATCGTCCATGGAACAATCATCAACCGTGGTCGAGTCCGAGTTCGAGCAGCTCTTAGAGGCGTTTCTCTCTGACAACAAAGTGTTCATTAAACTTCCGACCTTTAACTATGAGTATTATTCCCAGCTTCCAGGGATCCTAGAACTCTCTGTGTAAGAACTCTCCTAGTTGGCTCCAGTCATACAATCGCGAGATAGCGCCGTGCGTTTGCCACTACCACCATGTTAGACATCTTTCGAGGTCTGAAGAACCTGATCAAAGTCAGTCATATCCATATTGACTCTTCAGTGTTCCGATTACACTACAGCATAACGGTGATGATATTACTGGCGTTCAGTCTGATAGTGACGACAAGACAGTATGTGGGCAACCCCATCGATTGCATCCACACCAAAGATATACCTGAAGACGTGCTCAATACTTACTGCTGGATCCACTCTACGTACACTATTCCTAGTGCGCACTTGAAGAAAGTCGGCATCGAGGTACCCCATCCTGGAGTGGATAGGTCACGTGACGAGGGTGAACGAAAGTATGTCAAGTATTATCAATGGGTCTGCTTCTGCCTTTTTTTCCAGGTAAAGCCCTCGACAAACTTTTATTTCTTTAACTTTTCTAGGAGATTCGATTTCAACGTCGTTTGTTTTTCTTATGGCCCTTCAACTGTGTGTCCCTTGAGAGCCTTGAATCCTTTTTCATATCCGTCAGTATCCAAGTCAATATTTGTTTTGCAATCGTCGGCAAAATCCCGACAATCAAAGTCGTCAATATTTTTATACATTTTCTAGCAAAATCTTGGCAAGTGGATAAGTGATGTATAGAACCTCGAATCAATACTACCAGGGCTTTGTTCCAATTTGGTTGTTATAAGTTTCCTGGGTTTGTTATGTAAAGCCGTTACAAAGACGTCTACTCGGGACCTTCTCATTTAGAGAGAGACAGAGATCTGAAACCATGCACGTGCAAATTTTGACGAAGCGTGGAAACAATCTCATTGTTGCACTGCATTGAGACGTATTAAGAAACCTGGAGGAGAATAAGTCAAGCGTCACTTGTATCATGGTCTGATTAAGCAACATTTTGGCAAACTATAGTAACTCTGTGTACCCTTACCTAATGAGCTTTGTTTACTTTGAAACCCCGTCTGCTAGTAGTTGGCGCAGAATGCAAACATGGGCTAGATATTCCGGCGCAGCAGGTCAAACTTATACTTTTCTTCTCCCAACGTTTACATTGGCACCGGCTTTGCTCTTGCTCTTGGCTTGTCTCCAGAAAATGAAAGCAAAATGACGACATAAGTTGTCTCTCCGTTCTCTAGCCTTTTTGTTATAAATCCTCGTGATGGACCCAAAAGACCATGAAAACAAAAAAAGATTCCATCAACAAGCTGCTTGTTATCATTCACTTCAGGTTACTCGCGTCCAGTGAATAGCTCACAAACTTAATTGATTTTTTTTCTCCCTGGCAAGTCAGCCGGTTTGCTTTCCAAGACAAAATTTTGAATCGTAACCAAACTTTGTTGGGAGACGGTGTTGACCAGGATACCGGGGAGGAAATCAATGAATAGAAACACTTGAAACAAGCTCTCGTCGGCCTTTGTTCCTAGAAAAGAGGATATATTAAGCTCGAGTCTCGAAATAGCCATGAGCTATTCATGGGTTGTTTTAGGAAACTTGCTACAAGCCTGAAACAGGCCACACTTGATGTATTATAGAATCACACCATTCAGCTGAAAGATAGAGAAGCCCGCTTGTTAATTAGAAAAATTATTTACTTTCTGCGTGCGAACGAATTTGGAGCCAAATAATGAGTCACAGCACAAGATTGACACCGATATCAGACTGGTACTCCCATAGATGAAATATTTTCCGGGCTTGCATCCAACATTATGACAGCACCTCAAATTGTGGCCAAAGATTCTTTCTAATTGAATATAAGAATGATCAAGTACTCGTTCCCTTCACTTTCGCAGAGAATCGTGACTTGTTCAGTTGGTTGAACAAAGACTTCTGGACATTTTTTTAATACTTTTTTCAAAAAAGGCTTTTTTAGTCTCGTCAAGAACTTGTTCAATAGAATGCTTCTTTTGTAGTATTTTCAATCTGGTTTTCGCAATACTGGCTTATATCCAACGCGATGCCAAAAGCCAACCCCCAAAAGGTTCCGTGTCCCCTTCAGTCAGACACAGTCCACACAGTTCGGAATATCCTTAGGAAACCTTCTGTAGATTGCTGTTTTGTCTTTCTGCTAGCAGCGTCTTGGACTGCAATAGAAAAAGGATCCTCAGGATTTTCTAAGAAAGATCCTGGGTAGAAAAAGAACACAGTGGCAGACTGACGTTGATCAGCAGCTAGGAAGAAAGCTCCAAGTGAAGGTTAAGGCGAAGTAATTTGATGATTGCCAGACCATGGGATGCAAGCTATTTGATGAGACCAAGGAACCTCAGTCAGAAATAAGGTCTGGACCTTAGAAGAGAAGAGAGGAGGACTACCAGGCAATCCTGATGAGGAAAAAATAAAGTTATACGACGGACGGCCTTCATTAACATGAACATCTTCCCCGTCTGAGCACTTAGCTGAAGAAACAGTAGCAAAAAAAAATGGAGAAACTCTGGGGGGCTGTTATTTAGATGTTTGCTCTGTTATGATCCCTATGGTGTGGTTGAATTCCGTCTGCTATCGATCGGGTATTAAATGTTGAATGCTGGGGATTCCTTTTGATGCCAGTGTCATTGTAAGACAAGGCGGACTGATATAGTAAAGTTGCAAGTGCAACTTTACGAGTTGGAATCCCCTTCACCCGTAAATCCTCAGATGTTTGATATGGCCCCGTATACACACACACATCCCAGCACAAGTCCTGTGCGCTTAAGCACCGAGATTACATCTTGCTTCACAATCGAACTATATAATGAGGAAAAGATGCTTTCTCCAGATACCGCAGACTCGGCTTATTATGTACCCAAGCTTTCAATACTCGATAAGAACTTGCAAAGTTGAAATTTCACGTTCCTCTAAAGTGAGATACCCTCCATAGGATTCGTATTCTGCCACACCCTTTTGTGATTCTAGTTAAGAGGTTCAGTGTTGCTCTTATAAATACACAAAGTTGTTTCCCTTAACTTAACATGTTATCAAGTAGATTTCGTTTGTCATGGAGCCCATGAAATGAAGCGTAAACGAAGCATCAAATCTGCCAAAGTGAGAATAGTCTGGGCACAATCTTTATTCTGATCCCTGGACGTTGAGTTTAGCTTAAAGGTTCCATCAAAGTGTATTCTTTTTTCCTGTGACTAAGAAAAAGAGTTTTCTCTATTGGCCAAGACGAGGGAAAGCCGGATATGTCAACGATAGCTAGGACCACTCGTTGCTTATGGCCTCATTTCATCGGCATTAGATCCCTAGATGGATCCTGATAGTGTCCCCAATCCCAACCCCTAACCCCACCTATACGCCAAAAGTACACACTTTCCGGTCACACTGTGACGGATGATATTACACTATCAAAAGGGACCTTTCCACAACAGATTGTAAGTCTCGAGCAGTTCCATCAAAACCCTCTCTTTTGCTATTGATGTCCTATTCATTCGGCACAACTTTTCGTCTGCCACTATTACATAAACACGTTGAAGCAGTTAAAACTAAATGGTATAGCATTAAGGTAAAGTTCGGTACTTGAAAAGGGAAGGGAAGAGCACGTTGTATTGAGCTAAAGAAACAAAAAAAAAAAAAAAGCAGAAAGGAGAAGAAAATTTTGCCCTTCGTTTTCCACGCCATTGCCTAGAGATACAAGTTCGGTGGAGCGCTTAATTCCATTAGACTCATTCCCTGTGTGGGCCTTGTAGTGTACACCAAAACAGTCCGGCTCGTAGTTTTACGTGTTCCCGAGAACTTTACTTTTGTACCAACTCTTGAAACTATTTTCATGTTAATTTTTTCAAGGTAACAAGTTTTCGTTGATCTTCTTAACTATTCTTTGCGATTCCCTAACTGGAAAAATAAAGGACGGTGAAAAGTTTTCGTGTACAAGTGAGACAAGATGTATGAACCCGGTGGCATTTTAATTTGGGGCCTGTGCTTCTTGCTGCTTCCCCCACGTCCATAAGAAACATTTTTTATTTTTGCCACGGGAGATTTAGGAATACCTGCACGTCTGATAGTAGCTTCCGACCCTTGTTCTCGCTTCATTATGATACTTTTAAAAATAGGAAAGCCCCATTTGGTCTGCCATTTTGAGAGCCGCTTAAAGGGCCATACCCTCTCTTGGTTTCCCAAATATCCTCATTAAAAAGTACCTTATCTGCTCCACTTGAAACTGCCGCAAGATATTATAAATTATGTTTTCCTTTAGCGTATATTTTTAGGTTTTAAGATAGACCAGGGAATTATGTGCCAAACATCTGGGCTATGCTTAAGAAATTGATAATTTTTTATTCTGGATCTTTCAGGCCATACTTTTTTACGTTCCAAGATGGCTGTGGAAAAACTGGGAAGCTGGAAAAATTCATGCACTCATGATGGACCTTGACGTGGGCATTTGCTCCGAGATGGAGAAGAAGCAGAAGAAGAAACTACTACTCGACTATCTCTACGAAAATTTGAAACATCATAATTGGTGGGCGTATCGATACTTTTTCTGCGAAGCACTGTCCCTGGGTAACCTTGTGGGTGAGTCTGAGTAATCGATCCTTATTCTTGCCTTCAAGTCTTTGAGCTTCCAAGCTGAAAATATCCGATTACTTTTGCCTGGCTTTTTCCAAATAGCAGAAACAGCAAGAACCGACTTTCTGGCCACTAACGTCAGCACTTGCTAATTTCAAGTCGTGACGCGTGTCACTCGAAATTCATTACCCGAGCGACGATCTTTGAAAAATTTTAAACTTTTTCACTGAAGAGTTTAAGTAATGGAGATTAAGTAAGAACAAAAATGAAAAAGCCACCGCCAGATATGCTAATGGAGCAGGATTCCGTTGATGTATGCTAATGTCGGAGTTAACTTTGCATGGTTCCCGTGTGCGAGAACTAAAAACTGCCAATGACAGCTTTAATGGATCAAAAAGAAAAGAGAGTGAAAAATCAATAGCTGAGAAATCGATATGGGTCCATATAATTGATTTATACTCGTAGTAGAGAAGTAAGTCCGAGACCTGCTGCCCAGAAGAACTCCCAATTCCCTGACACATTGGAAATATATTTGCCTTCTTTATCACTTAGTCTCCACACTGGAAACATATTCATATTCCGCGTCAGGGAATTTCTTTCAAAAAGAATATGTACCCAGAAAAAAATAGTTTTAATCTCGGGGTTCTGGTATTCGTTTTCAAAAAGTTTGTGGGGACCAGACGGTTAGAGTAGTATATGACATGTCACTCGGATGGCTTTTTTTTGCCTGAAGCAGAGTTGTGACTGTTCATTCATTTTAGTGATGATGTGTAGTGTTATTTTTATTGTGAACGTTGCACCACATATTCCAGAAAATTCAGTTTTTTGTGCGGAGTAAACCCCCCATGGTGGCGAGCGAAATAACACGAAGTTCTGCGGAAGAAAACAGAAATAAGCGAAAATTTTCTGCTCGACTGCAAATGGCCTTCTCGAATGACATTACAAAGTGCAGCCAAAAGTCGCAGGTCACATGCCCTCGAACACGTACTAAGTAGACTTCTTTTGTGAAACTTGCTTCTCTTCTTTCTTTATCTTCTTGTGCTGATTGCATTCTCCGGTCTCTTGCAGCACACGTTGCACTTTCACATTTCCAATACCAATGAACGAAGACGAAGAAGAAGAAGAGAAGATGCAACTGATTTCTCTGCAGTCGCTAATTCTGCTGCTTCATTTCTCTAGCTTTTGTGTGGCCATTCGGTTCTCCGGGCGAGCTTGAAAAGTACTGGAAAAAATACCTTCCGATGCTGAGGATAAAAGTTGATAATAAAAAAAGCTCAATAGAAAGAAAAATTAGGATCAGGAAACGTGACTAGGATCGGAACTAGCTGTCTACCAGCACCCGGGGGAAATATGTAACGTTCGAAGCGTTGATAAATGGTTTCCATATTAACAATCCCCGGCGCTGTTTTTATCGACCACTTGGCAATTGGTGCCGAGTGAGAAAGAGTGAGAGAGAGAGCCCTTGTACACCTTGAAATGATTGTGCAGGGGCCAAGTCGACGCGAAAAAATCAAGGACGAGAGCCCTGAGGTTTTTGCCGGATCGTTAAGTCGCTTGCTGGGTCAGGGAGCGTCGATAAGCCTTAATTTGAGCCTATGGAGTCCCTTTCTTTCATCCATGTCTTGATCGTTTCTATTTTTGGGTCAATAATGGCCGGTCTGGAATCGATAACGGGTTTCTGTGTTGCGTCATAGAATTCCGGATTTCCACATTATTACCCTTTGTCGACCATACAAGAGAAATCCCGGCTGCATTAAACACACAACAGAATTCAGATCCCTCTTTGTAAACTTTAAGCCAACAATCTCTTCTCAATCCAATATCCTGGCCCATGCTCACCCTTCTCTTCTGAGGCCACACAGCCAAAGAAATGCTGGGAAGAGAAAAAAAAGCAATTTTCTTGCCAGTTTTGCATGGCAAAGGTATACTAGATTTCCTTCGCCCCGAGAACATGGAGGGTTAAAAATAATAAATGAGCCCCTTTTCCCCAGGAGAATTCAAGGTTCGGAGTTAACTTCCATATCGTTGTGCACGAGCAGGGCCTCGTTACTTTTTCATACAACCAGTGCGAGGGTTTTCATTATTTTTAGACAGCATCTACTGTCTGCCTGCCTGAATGAATGAATGAGTGAATGAGAATTGGAAATATCAAAGTTTTGGTTTTCTATTTTGCAGGCCAGATGTTCCTGATGGACAAATTTTTCGACGGGGCCTTTATCACATTCGGAATGGACGTGATAACGTTCACGGAATCGGACCAGGAAGATCGGGTGGACCCCCTGATTCTGATATTCCCCCGTATGACCAAGTGCACTTTCCACAAGTACGGAACATCGGGCGAGGTTGAAAAACACGATGCTCTATGCATTCTTCCGCTCAACATCTTCAACGAAAAAATCTACATTTTCCTCTGGTTTTGGTTTCTCATCCTGGGCTTTCTCACTGTCCTCGTGCTCTTGTACCGGGCAGTGATCATTCTGAGTCCGCGCATGCGCGCCTATTTGCTCTACATTCGCTTCCGACTCATCAATCGTGAAGTGATCAACACCATAGTTCGCAAATCCAAAATGGGCGACTGGTTTCTCTTCTACATGCTCGGACAGAATGTGGACTCGATCATCTTCAAGGAAGTCATGCACGAACTGGGAAAGAAACTCGGACACACCGGCAAAGATTTTATGGATCCTTAACCTTTGTCTGCGCACTTTGTAACTCTATACAAAACTAATCACTTCCCTTTTTCTCTTGTAAAATAATCGAACTTTCGAGACATATCTTTTTGATTTTCGTTTTCATTTTTCTCCCCTTTTCTTTTAGTAGTGTTGCCCTTAGCCATTGTTGCAGACAAGGTTCTGGCCCATTTCAAATGATAGAGGCTCTATTCCAGTCACTTGAATTGATTGTTGAGCGTCTGTCTCCTTTGCACCTTCTGACTTCGCACAACTTTTCTTAGTACCCCGAAAAATTTTTTATTTATGAAACTAGTCGTTTGAGATCTCGTAATTCCTTCATTGAGCCAAAGAAAAAAAAGCTTTCCTTCTTTAGTTTTTGTATAGAAATACCACACTTATGAAGTTATAGCAATACTTTGAGCCTATCCTTATACCAGTGACTTAGTTGATAAGGTTCTTTCTTTCGTATAGTTGATTGCATGTGGTTTATTTTCCCATCAAGAAAGAAAATGAAAAGCGATTGTTATTAGTTCCAGTTCTTTTTTCCTTGGAAGAATATATTTCTGAATTTCACCACTGCCAATGTTTGTTACAATAAAAATTTATTTAAAAGTTGACTCTAACTTAACTCATTTTAATTCAGTAAAAATTTGCGTAAGAAAGTGGGTTGATGATCAGTCAAGGGCATGAGGATCATTTGCAGGTAAAAACAAGTCGATTCATTGAGCTGATGTTTTTTATCAAGAGTCACCACCATTAAAGTCATTTGCCAGATCGTTGGTGCAAATTAACTTGCGAAATCTTGGCGTCTCTCCAAATCGACTCACATGCAGAGCTCGCCGACCGTTGCACAGCTGAATCTGAATCCAGTACGAAATTAATCAAGCCACTTCATTGACACACAATTTCGAGTGTTGAGAGTTTCTAGAAAGAGCGAACCCTCCGTTGTAAATGAAATCGTTAAAAGTACCGCAGTCCATGAATAATGCATCAGCTTCATGGCGAAAGCCCCTTTTTGTAATAGTTGCGTCTCTTACTTGGTGTCGGAAAAGATTTTTAGCTTGTCGGTCGATCCCAGGGGCTAAAGGGGTAGAACTAAGGGATAGTCAGGGGTATTTTTGAAACGGCCTGTGGATGCAGGGGTAAGGGGGACTGACTATGTTTGCCCCTGTTGGTGGAATATCCGCAATGCGCCTTTTGTTTATTGCTCTTGTCCAAACAAAGCAGGGAAAGAAAAGAGACGAAAAAATAGACTGGAAAATAAAGAGAAAAACCCCTTGGCTGCAGGGAAGCAAATTAGCTTGACAGCTGTCCACGGTAATCGAGGCCGGCCCCGAGTCAACTGCTGTGAACACCAGCCGACATGCCATGACATCCTTGTTGCGTGCTATCAATGTTCAATCCCCACCTCTGCAAACTCAGCTACGAATCGACTCGCCTTTGCAAAGCAAAGTTTCAATCTCAGCTAAGTAAGAAAGACTAAAAAGTATCGTATGCTTGAAGTAGTCAGTTCTCAGCTCCCTGTTTCTAAGGAATGAAGCTTCTTTTCAGGCTTTACTGAGAGAGCTCCAGCGGACAATGTGTGAATCGTGACCACAGAGAAACTCACAAGTTTCATGTGAGACTCGCTGGATGAACGCTTTAAAATCTCACTTGAATCTCATATGAAGGTATTGAGTTTTCAACCGACATTCCCCAAGGTCTAACTTAATCATCCTTACAAAGCGCCACATTGGTTTCAGCTGAGTAGACTCATAAGTCTCATACGAGTAAGGTAGTTTCAGTACTCAGTTCTCAGCTACTTCTAACCAATTTACTTTCAGAAATTGTCATATCAGTGACCACTGGGTAAACACAAAAGTCTCATGTGAGACTCCGCTTTCTGACTCTCATTCCTCGTAACTGAGTTCTTACTTGTCAAATTTCGTATGCTTAAAGTACTCGATCCTCAGCTACTCACTTCTGGCAACTTCATCTTCCGCATTTCAGTTACCATTGAGTAAACTCACAAGTCTTATACGAACCTCTTCTTTCAAGCCTTTATCCCTAGTAACTGAGTTCTCACTTGTAAACTCTCATATGCTCTCTTACATGATAACACACTGGACATAACGCAATACAAACAATAACAGGAAATCCTTTGAATCTTCTTTGCTGAGAGTTGATGAGAGTGTCGTCTGTAGTAACTGAGAGACACTTGGAAAAACACAGGAAATTTGCTACTTGTAAGCCAGATCGCAATGAAAATCTGCAAAACCCTTTACCGGATATCCCACAAACTATCGAACTATCAGTGAGCCGGTTCAGGCTAGGTTCAGCTTTGAAAAAAAAACGGTTTAAACCACCCAGCTTCGATTATCATACAATAAGTTTGTAATTAAAAAAGACACGCTAATCTTACCTCGATTCCGTTGTTGGGTATTTAATCAATAGAGCTGATAACCGATGATAGTACCTTGATAACACTTGATAACAGTAGATAATAGTTGATTATAGGCTGCGCAGGAAACGAACTGTTAGCAACATGGCGGTTATAAACGCCATCAGCAGGGAGTCCCAAGCTTTCGGGAAATGGGAAAATCGCTTTTCCCCACCAAAAAACCCACGGGGGTTTCACTCTTTCCACGCAACAACGGGAAACACATCAGAGAATCTTAGGATTCTCTGAAGATTCTCCAAGATTCTTCAAGATTCTTGGGCTTTGTTTTCACTAGCCATCACTAGTTATCAAAGTTATTAGCTAATAATCCATTAGTCATTAACCAGAACAAATTTTAATTCAAGGTATACAAGCCATTTTTTGTACGGGACTCAACCCCATAAATCAATGCAACTACGCCCGCCACTTACCCTCCGTATAAAACATACGGGAAAGAGACCTCGATATGGGAACATTTATCAGTGACATCCATTTGCGACACGTTATTCCCTCTCCGTTTCCATTTCTTCAGTTCTATTCTACTCGCATCATGCAACGCTTTCATCATATTTCAAAAGCTTTTCAAGAAAAAAATAGTTTGATATTCTATCGCTAGATGGCTCTAAAACCGCTCTCTGTTTGTAACCAAATTACAACATATTAAGCGATACTTATATCATATTGAATTATTTAAAATCTGTTATAAACCACACATCATATTAAACTTTATTCAGTAATATTGTATTATGACAGTAGTATTTAATTCCTTATGTTGCCGCTAGATGGCGCTGTAGTAGGCCCGTCGCTGCAGGGCTGCTTGGTGTTGGAGGGTAGGTATTCTATCAATCAAGCAGGAAACCGGAATTACGGCAAAGATGTCTGCAGCAATCGTCGAAAATGGCTTCACCATTAAGCGATTTGATGTTTTATTAGTATCTACTGCACTAAAAGATAAAATCCAAAGGAAGAAATGATAAAGAAACGAAAGGAAACACACCTGAGGCCTCAAACGACGGATGCCTCGTCCAATCATTCATCAATAAAAAAACTCTATTTTTATTTCTCGATTTTATCTGGTTTATGATTGGCCCGTTTGAAAAACTCAAAAATCTTGTAGCGAAGAGAGAAACCGTTACGATTTTCAAATGCGGCCTAATTAAGTATAATAACGAGCTATTAAAGTTAATTGGAGGTAGACGGTTTGACCCGGAGGCTGTGCACCTGTGTTATCAACCATGTTATCAGTGTTATCGGCTGTTATCACGTGTTTCTCTTTGCTTTCACCAAACCAAGAAATCGTAATTAGTTCCGCAGTAATTAAGTTTTCCTTGGCCAGAACTAATAGTCAAACATACTACCAAGTTTTCGAACTATCAACTACTGTGTGGGAGGTCGCTTCTTTTTTGCTAATCGATAGTTTCGATCATTAACTATCGATTTATTTTTACCTGTGCCAGCTGTCCAAGTGGTTCGACAACTTAGTCAAACGCTACAGTCATAAAGCATTTATTTGATTATTTTTAATAATATCTATATTTACTGAGAATATTTATTTTATTAGCAGAGGATTAAATCTAAATTTGGATTGGCTTTCGTCGAATCCAATTTGTGTACCTTGTGGTGGCCTGAAGCTTGTGTATCAAACACTACGCACCAGAAGTCCTACTAAAACACAAATATTTACCGAAACTTTTATTTTTACACTTATCGCCCGCATTTCAAACCTTAACTTTAATTTAAAATCATATTTAACGCCATTAGATGCATTTAAATGATATGGCAACGCTGCTTTTGCAACACTTAATGGCGGTTGAGAAACTTGACTTCGGAGCTGAAATTTTAACTGAAAAATTCTGAATATAATCCAATGCACGTGACTTTTAATAACCTGAAGGATATTTCAGCCTAAAGAATGCATATAATCCCTTTTTACTTCGTATTTACTGCCGAATTCAGTCAAGTTTTGGGAATCCCTCAAGGTTTCCTAACAGACTTATTGGCTCTTCCGGAAATAGGCCATTTTCTTGAATTAGGCACGGAAATATTAGAAAATTAATCTTCTGTGCTCTGGAGAGACTTGTGTAGAGTGTTTGTACAAAATTTGAAGTGATTCAGGTGAATAGTCGATTTTATACAACGATGTGCAAGTGTGTGACTCAACTGGCTTACCGGTTTTTAATGGCGACTCTTTTTTCGCCATGTTTGAGTTTCTTTTTACTTTTTACTAAGTCATGAATCACGTGACGTGTTCGTATAGCAGGTAGTCTTACTAAATACGATGACAAGTACTTTCTTATTTGCTTTTGTAGTTGAAATTTTCCCTCTTTCTCAAGTTGGCCATTACGGCGAAACGCGAGAAGAAAGCTCCGCCATCTTGGCATTCGAAATTTGAACACAGCTTTTTTTGGCGCCCTTTTTGAATTTTAAATTGAGATTTTCATCTGTGATAGTTTTATATGCGGTGACATGCATTCAGTTATTTAATATTTACGTTGAAATAAATTAATTTTTTCTTTTGACTTTTGAATGCGTTGAAAGGAGAGAATGGTTGGCGTTCGAAACTGAAAAGAACGCTCAACCAAGCGCGCCAGACGCCATCTTGAATTTCAAATTCAAACAAAAAAAAGAAGAAAAGAATCTTATTGTTCTGCTCCAACACTTGTTTATCTCCTCTCTACTTCCTCTTCATCAATTTTCTTTCATTCCACTTATTTTCACTCAGTTTATTTCATTTCCTTTGTTATTCTTCGCCATCTCGGGAGAGGGGAGCAGGTAAAAGGGCATGACCTCCAGGTGTTGGCCAGTTTCAAGTTCTACATGCCCCCAGGCTACAAGCTGAGTCACGTGACAGCGAACGGCTCCTTGATTGGCTCCCCGCATGACGCGGGCCGTTGTACTACTATGTTCCAAGCGTCGTAGAACAATCAGTCTGCCGCTGGCATCCAAGGTGAATAGACGTGCTGCCGGTGCTCCGTACGAATTTCTCCTAATGAACCGGGAAGTAAAGATTTTAAAGTAGAAAGTGGTTGTTGTAAGGAACTGTGTGCCTTAAATTGGGATTAAAGATTTATTTTAAGGTAAATTTTCTGAAAGTTTTTATTAAATTTTGAAGTGTTTTTCAATGAAGAGCGAGCGTTGATTTCAGCGGGGCTTCTGCTGGTTTAGCTGTTTGATTCGTTGCCAAGCCCTAAAGGGATTTGCTTTTAAAATCATTTACACACGAGTAAAAAGCAGCAAAAAGGGGAAAAAGGGGGCTGGTAACTTTCTTAACACTTAATGGATTCTGCTGAAGTAAACCAGAGCCCCAGAACGCACTTGAAAATGTTGTTTGAAAGTTTTCCCAGAAACAACGTTGATTAGAAACAGAAGCAACAGATAATGATGCTAAATACGGAGGGAAAAAAATAAAAATGTAACTAAATCTTCAGAAATAACATCAGTTGAAAGTTCTGTGTCAGTCTGTTGTCCCGTGATTGTGCAGATTTACCTGTTAAAACTCCTATGCTGAATCATTGTCCCGTGATTCCTTGGTCTGACCTCAATCCGTCATATAGAGATTCATATTCCCGTGATTCCCAAGATTGACCCCAAACTCCTATGCCTGTCCGTTGTCCCGTGATTCGTCAGAGATACCTGTACACCCTATGCTGTGTCATTGTCCCGTAATTCCCAAGATTGACATATAATTCCTATGCTGGTCCAGTGTCCCGTCATTGCGAAGTTTGACCTCAATATCTACACTAACCTGTTGTCCCGTCATTCTAAAGGTTCACCCCACTCCTGTAAGGGTCCATTGTCCCGTCATTTTTAAGAATCGCCCCGAATTCCCATACCAGACTCATTGTCCTGTAATTTCGAAGACTCGCCTAATTCCTATACCAGCACGTTGTCCCGTGATTCTGTAGATTAACCATTTTTCCTATCTCGATCCATTGTCCCGTGATTCCTAAGACTCGCCTACCTCGTATACCAGCACGTTGTCCCGTAATTCTTCAGATTCGCCATTACTCTCATCTCGATCCTTTGTCCCGTGATTCTAAAGACTTAACTGTCTTTGTTATTTTTTAGGGCTTCCAGAAATGCTGCATTTAAATTAAAGGAGAAAAAGAGCCTATTCTTGGAGGAAACCCTATAACAGCCAACAATGGCCGCCATGAATCTGGGATTCTTCGTGATTCTTGTGATTCTCCACGTGAATCTTTCATCCAGTGCCTGGCAAGATGATCTCCAACCCAAACGACTAAGCAAACTAAGTATAACTTCAAACAATATTACTTAGTTTTACATATATTCTATTAAAGTGTTGGTTTTCTGGTAAACCACAAAAATTCAGTCATAAAACGTATTTTTATGAGCTTGGTTGTGGGCGGAAAGTGTTAAACGGCGGTTTTGGTTAGCGTGTTTTCAAACCCCACTACGGCCCAGTGCATCCCACTACGACCTAGTGCATTCCACTACGATCCAGTGTACTCCACGATGGCATAGTGTATTATACTCATCTTTCACATAGTATACCAAACCCTACCACGACCCAGTGCATCGTACCCCACTACGATCCAGTGCGTCGTTGCATATGGCACCAGGGCGTAGTGGGGTTTGGAAAATGCGCTGTTGGCCATAGCGGAAATGCACTTGTTGACTAAATGGCCACTTCCTTGTTTGCTTTTCAAACGTTTTCACCGCGAATTTAATTAAACAACACTAAAAGAAATTAAATCATTTGATTTGATTGTGGAATTAGGGACAGACGAGGTGACGCGTTTCCATGGCAACCGATCCCACGTGGACTACTTCAAACTGCTGCACTTGGACGGAGATTCAATTCTCGTCGGCGCCAGGAATCTTGTTTATAATCTCACTCTCAGCGATCTGAAGGAAAACACTGCACAGGTGAAACAACCGGATGATAACAATGATAAATAACTAACGATAACAACATGATAACCAGTGATAACAAACCTGCCGGCACTCTTTCTACTTTTCTGTTTCTCCCCTTTTCCCCTCCGTGCTACACAATATAGAATACAGGCTGTAGTTCTAGAGTTTCCCCTTATTCAGGGAACTTCCCTGTAAAGTGGTAACACTGCTTACTGAAGTCTATCAAAAAGAATGCGGAAGAATTAAACTAATACAATGCGTCTAAATAGTTGATAGATTCTTTTAGTAACCGGTTTAGTAAAAGTCGAACCGGAACCGGAAGTAACCGTATAGTAACCGTTATTGTAATTTTCTGAGTTGTGATCGATAGTTTACGTGGTTATCGATTTGGAAATATTAATTATAATAATTACTGGTATTGTTAAACAAAGAGTAATTGTGTTAAAGGAACCGTTACCTTGAAGGTTTAGTAACCGTAAGCAAAACGTTTAAAGGGAAAATGCAAAAACATGTAATTTAGTAATTAAATTAATTGTAATATTAAGTGTTGTGTAATTGCTGTAACGATTGAAGTAATTGCTAAGTGAGTATTCAAACGGATAGTAATCGTAACGGAAAGTAACCGTTTCAAGCAATCGAGTAGTCTTTTCAAATAACCGATCCAGTTAGTAATCATCACTAGTAGTAACCGTTTCAAGTAATCGTTCCAGTTAGCAATCATACCCGGTAGTAACCCTTCCAAGTTAACTGAGTACGTATTTCAAGTAACCGTTTCATTTAGCAATCATACCAGGCAGTAACCGTTCAGACAGTAATCATATTCGGTAGTAACCTATCCACGATAACTGAGTACTCATTTCAAGTAACCATTCAAGTTATTCAATAGCAACCGTTGCAGTCCAACCGAGTACCCAGTCCAAGTAACCGTTCCGTGGGTCAGTAATCGGATTACTCGTTAGATTACCCAATGCGGGGTTGTGAAAGTACTTGGTATTCAGTGGCTTCCTGCGAAACAAGATTTGTACAAACCTTTTCCACGTCTTTCTAATTGCTTATTCTGAGTCACGTTGTATGCAGAAACCTTAACACGGGGGGTCCGCTCTCACCAAAATTTATCAACTGTTATCAGTTGTTATCAGGTGGTACCAACAAAGTTGTGGACGTCATTGAGAAATAAGTGTTTCCACTTTCAGTTTCCCCTTTTTTCCCCTCCGCGCTAGAACACAGGCTGTACTTCCAGATTTCCCCTTGTTTCGCTCTTCCTTTATTTTCCCTTCTCCCCTTCCCTTATTCTTCCCTTTTTCCCCTCCGCTCTAGAATACCGGCTATACTTCTAGATGTTCTCTTTTCCCTTATTTTCCCCATTTTTCCCTCCGCGTAAGAACACAGGCTGTACTGCCAGATACTCCCTCTTCCCTTATGTTCCCCTTTTCTGACTCTATTTCCCTCTTTTTTTCGTGAATTTCCCTGCAATGTGAATTTAACTCGGTTATTACACTACTGAGTTAATTTAATTAGTTGAAATAAGTTATTCCAGTATAAATTTAAATGTTGATTTGTTTGAATAGACAATCGAATGGCACCCCAGTACGTCCTCAAGAGAAATGTGTCTGGTCAAAGGGAAATCAGAGGTATAACTTTTATTATTATTATTATTATTATTATTATTATTATCATTATTAGCCATATAAACGTAATAGTGCCTTTTGCGGTGCCTTTCGCTGTCTTTAACTGTTAGTTTGAATGTTGTCGTAAAATTTGGTCGCTGTTGAAGGTGTCTGCAGGCTACTACGAAAAGTCACCGTAGAAAGCACTACTACGGTACCTTTTATAGTGTTTTCAAGTAAACATAATGGTGCCTTTTGCGGTGCCTTTTTGCTGTTCCTGAACTGTTAGTTCGAACACAGTTGTAAAATTTGGACGCTTTTGAGGGCGTTTTCCAGACTACTGCGAAAAGGCACTACTATGGTACCTTTTACAGTGTTTTCAAGTAAACGTAACAGTGCATTTTGCGGTGCCTTTTAATTGTTTCTTTGAACGAAGTTGTAAATTTTGGGCGCTTTTGAGGGCATTTTCCAGACTACCACGAAAAGGCACCGTAAAAGGCACTACCATGGTACCTTTTGTAGCGTTTTTGTATGGTAGCAAACCTTACTTCGGTGTTGTTGTTATTAATTATGTGAATTTCTTGTTTATAGAATGACTGCCAGAATTACATTCGCGTGCTGGGACGTTTGAACGACGAGGAGATTGTCGTCTGCGGGACGAACGCCTACAACCCGCTCTGCCGACGATACGCGCACAGCGTAAACTTACTTTTCATAAGATCCTTCAACTACTAATAGATTGGAATAAGAGATTTAGTTGCTGTATACAGAGTAATGAAAAATTCCTGTGGAACGAAGCAGCAAATAAGAATAATACTCGAGTAACTATGAATAATCTAATGAAAGTAAGAGTAATAATAGAGCATAATTTGATGAAGTAGTTGTTCTGAATACAAATTGATGTCCGACATGTTAACAAGTAATTATAATTAGTCTTCTTGAATTATTTTATTTCTGTACATAATTCAGATACGTATGTTCAAGCCTTAATGAAACAGAAAATAATAATTATTCTTGATTGAACACAGGACGGCAAGCTGAGTCTGCGGAAGGAGAGCTCGGGCAAAGGACTGTGTCCCTACGGTCCCAACCACAACAGCACCGCAGTAGTTGCAGGTTAGTATCATCAAACTTAAATTTCAGTTCCTTCCATAACTTGGTGTTCACTGAATATCTATCTATTAAATGCAAATTTTCATTATTTAGATTTCTTGTATTTTAGCAATATTGATGTGAATTTAGTTTAGTCAAGTATTGATTACTAAATTTTTTAATTTGTCAATTTTATCTAATAAATCGTAATTAGTACAGACCAACAATCTTGGAAGACATAACGATGAACAAACTTATTACTATTAACATTAATGTTATGTAGATAATTATTATTGTTATACTATTATTATAATATTATATTAATAATGATAATAATTTGTGTTTATTTTTGCAGGTGGTGAATTGTATGCTGGCACGGTGTCGGACTTCTCGGGACTGGACCCGCTGATCTATCGCGAGCCGCTGCGAACCGAGCAGTACGATCTCAAACATCTCAACGGTATAACATCTGAACTGAATATTAATATTCACTCTAAATTAAATGCAATTAAAATTAATTTAATTCACACAGTTTTGAATTGAATGGGGATTTGTGTGCAAATACGTATTTATAATTGTATACATAACAATTGTATTGTTCATTATTTTTGGTTAAGTTAATTTTGCTGTTAAAGCTAAATAAATGAAGTAAAGTTCGTTAGAAACTCCTTTTATACATTTTTCCATTCATTAATATATACGCAATATTTTAATTAGATCTAAGTATTCGTTTGAATGAAATGTAATTCAATTTAATTTAATGAACAGCTCCCAGTTTCGTCAATTCCCTGTCTCACGGGGACCACATCTACTTCTTCTTCCGCGAGACGGCCGTCGAGTACATCAACTGCGGCAAGGTACAGCACAGTCTCATCAATATATGACTTAACAATTAGTCGATCAACTTATTATATATGATTTGCTAATTAGGTGACAGGTTTGATTATTTCATTAGTGAATAATAAATTATTTGTGAACCAGGCCGTGTTTTCGCGAGTGGGGCGGGTGTGCAAGAACGACCGGGGAGGACCGCACCGCTGGACCAATCGCTGGACCAGCTTCTTGAAATCCAGACTCAACTGCTCCATACCGGGGAACTTCCCCTTCTATTTCAACGAAATCCGTAAGTGGAATTAATTATACTTCGTCCGTGCTCGGCAGTGCTTCCACTTAGCAGGTATAATTCCCTCAGAAAAGGGAAAACTGGGTCTCAAAAAGGAAAAATGAGGGGAAAAAAACTTCCTAGATGGAGGGGAAAAGGATATTCGATATCTAACAAAGGAAGAGAAAAAAGGGAAAACAAAAAATTGATAGTGGAAGCACTGGTACTCAGTCACCAGGTCTTCCACTTTGCAGGGAAATTCCCTTACGGAAGGAAAACTGTCTGAAAGGGGAAAGATAAGGGGAAAACATTCTAGATGGAAGGGAAAGGTATACTTGATATATAGAAGGGAAGGGGAAAAAAGGGGAAACTGGGTCTCAAAGAGGAAATATAAGGGGAAAAAACATCCTAGAGTGAGAGAAAAAGGATACTCGATATCTAACAAGGGAAGAGAAAAAGGGGAAAATCATACTCTCTTGTAGGTAAAATGGGAAATTGAAAGTGGAAGCACCAGTACTCAGTCGTCATTGCTTCCACTTTGCATGGAAATTCCCTTAAACAAGGAAAACTGGGCCTCAAAGAGAAGAACATCCTAGATGGAAGGGAAAAGAATAGCTGATATCTACAAGGAAAGGGAAGAAAATGGAAAACAGTGCCCTCTTTAAGGGAATACGGGAAAGCGAAAGTGGTACTCAAGTCACTTTATTCATGTCCATCACTATTATCACTGTTATTGTTATTAATTATTATTATCATTATTATTAGTTACCTTTGATTACTTTATTATTATTATTATTATTATTATAATTATTATTATTATTATTATTATTATTATTGGTTTTAGAATCGACAAGCGATATAGTTGACGGGACTTACGGCCACCGTTCGGAGGAGATCATCTACGGGATCTTCACGACGCCCGAGAACTCGATCCTCGGCTCGGCCGTGTGCGCCTACCGAGTCAGGGACATCGTTGACTCTTTCGGAGGAGCCTTCAAAGTAAATTATATTCATTATTGTGTACTCTTAAATATACGTCAGTTAAATTCTGCAATGTAACAATAGTAGTAAATATAAATCTCGATATTAAATTATTACTGTTATTTACTATAACTAAAATGCACTAAATATCAATTATAAATCTCTTAAATTCTGTGATATAATAATAATAATAATGTTAAATATAAGTATTAATATTGAATTAATACAATTATTTATTATAACTAAAATATCATACTAAATGTTAATAACAAACCATATTAATTCAACACTGTAAGTTAATGATTTTATTGAAATAAGTCTTTATAAAATAAAATATTCCCAAAACAACTATTTCGTATAAAACCTAAGTTAAATATGAATATTAACATTAAATAATCATCTTATTCACATTATATTATTTTATTATGTTTTTATCTTATAATATTATTATATGATTATAAAATAATCATCATACTAAAATAATTTCTTATTATAGGAGCAGGCGACGCTGAACGCCAACTGGCTTCCCGTCTCTGCGAGCGAAGTGCCTGAGCCTCGGCCAGGGTCGTGCGCCAACGACTCGCGGGCTCTTCCCGAGGCCACCCTCAACTTCGTCAAGTCCCACTCGCTGATGGACGAGAGCGTCCCGCCGCTCTATGGAATGCCCCTCATAACACACACTTCACTCAAGTAATAATAATAATAATTGCACAGTCTTGGAAAGAAAAGAAAGAAAACGATACATCAACTTCGATAGGAAAGATATAAAAGCTCTTGCGAGCATTCAACTGGCCAATCATAGCGCCAATTTTATTGCTCAAGGGCTAGTTAAACCAATCATTTGTCCTTTTTCTTCCTACCTCAAGTTGGGTGTATCGTTTTTTCTTTGTCCAAGATTGTACAGTTGTGTGTAGTTGTATTGTTTATGTACATTCATGTTCATAGAAGACGGGTACAGCATGGGGAGGCTTAGAGGTCGTATTTTTTTTTGCATTTCGTAAAACAATTTATGCATTAAATTTGGCTAGGATAGAGTAAATTAACTCTATTTTAAGTAAATAAATGTATATTATCGAGTGAAAATATAATATTCTTGCAAAAGCTAAGGAAAAGTGCCTCCCCATGTTGTACCCTTTTTTAGGAAAATGACTGTACTCGCGTGAAAATGACGGTGCCTTTTGCGGAGCCTTTTTCGGTTATCTTGAACTTAGGTAGTTTGAACGTAGTAAAGAACTGGACACTTTAGGGCGATGCGGATAACTGTGAAAAGGCACTGTAAAAAGAAACTGAGGAACTATGAAAAAAACACTGTAGTGGTGCCTTTAAACAGTGTTTTCTATGGTGTAAATCATATTTGTTACAGTATAGTGTAATTGATGTAGCAAAATACAATTATATACCGAACTTATGTAAATAGTTCATACAATAATTGTTTATTAAATATTACATTTGTTATATTTTTCAGATACAAGTTCACTAACATAGCTGTCGAGCCACAAGTCCGAGCCGCGGACGGGAAAACCTACGACATCATCGTTATTGGAACTGGTATGCACAGAAAAAATATTTATAATTTTCTAATATATAAATCTTATAATTTTACGAAAATATAATATTTATTTTTATAGTTTATAAAAGTAATTAAATTCTCTAGTATATAAATATTAAATTTTATGAAAATTTAATTTTCCCTTTCAGATAACGGGAAAGTCATCCGGGTGCTGAACGTCGAGTCTTACGACTCGGCCAGTCGGGTCAAGCCGGTCATCATCGAAGAGATTCAGGTCTCGAAAACTGAGGCCCCGGTCAAGAGTCTCAAAGTCGTCCCCCGAACGCGTAACACGGACGATGAGCCCCGGTTGATCATTGTTTTTGACGACGAGATCCAGTCGGTGCCTTTGCGTCGTTGCCACAGTGAAACGATCAAATCCTGCGGGTATTTTCTGGCTTCATACGCTGTTCCACAGCGAAATTGAAAACGTTTTCGTTCTAGTGAGTGTGTCGCCCTCCAAGACCCGCACTGCGCGTGGAGCCCCGCGGCTTCCCGCTGCCTTGCCCTGGACGAGTCCCTGCCGAACCAGTCGCTTTTAATCCAGAACATTCTGTCGGGATTCTCCGACCAGTGTCCCGAGCAGTCGGATCTTGAGAACACCATATCTTACGAAGGTAACGCTATCTTACATTTTGAGTCGCATTCATGCAGACCTCTAGAAACGACAATCCCCGTTGGCCCCGTGTCTCGTTGTCCTGTCCGCTTCCCGACCCTCCACCTAGAAATGATGGTGCCTTTCTTGGGTGCCTTTGTGTGTGACCTTGAACTAGCTAGTTTGAAAGTTGTGAAAAGTCAAATAGAAATATTAACACAAGTGTTGGAACAGGTTCGGACGGGGAAGTCGGGGACTCTGAAAACGATAACAACAACGACACGGGGCGCGGGACGAATGTCGAATCCCGCCAAGAGCAGGACGACAAACTTTCCAATCGTTCTGACTCAGGTAAAAGCAAAAGGACCTTAAAAACAAACTTAAAACTTACAAAAAAAAACAGTTCAAAACTGAAATTGATGAAAAATTTAAATGAATTTAACAGGTCTGAAGGTTGAGGACCTTAAAACTAAACTGAAAAATTAAAAAAACAGTTCAAAACTAAAATTAACTTGAATTTTTAAATGAATTCAATAGGTCCGAAGGTTGGTGCGTCTCAACTGGAAGCTGCCATCTACTCTGCAGAAACTTTTACCGTTGCCGTTGTCGTTTCTTGCTTCTCTGCGCTGGTTGTCGGCTTTTTGTCGGGGCTTCTCTTCTCGAGGAGGTACCGGTTGTCTGACGGGACGTTCAGGGGCGCCCCGCACCTGGAGCAGAGGCGCCTGAGCCGCATGAACGAACCGCCGTCCCCCGCCGAACCGGCCAAGATGAACAACTTCATCGACAACCAGCTCGAGAAGAACGCCAACAACATGAGCACGCTGGAACTGAAAAAGGTAAAGAAAACCTACGTTTGAATCTTCTGAAGGACATGTTTTATAAATATTGAATGAAGAGAAAAACAAACAGGACAATAATTTGTTGTAAATATTTTTAATGGAAAGTTAATGAAGTATTAATTGATTGTAAGTGAAAATCAAAGTGGCTGTATTTTTAACGTGTGTTAAATTGAATCTGTGTATAATGACTCGATCCCGCTGTTATTATGATTATTTTGTTATTGAGGGTTTTTTTAATGAATTTTTGGTTGTATAATGACAAATGAAAGAAAAAAAAAATACAAATTTAAATTATTTTTGATGACATTATCATTACACATTTTATTTGGTATATTTTTAAAATATTGAGATTAAGACTGAAATATTGATAAATCAATTATATAGGTAAATGTATAATACTGGGTGTTTTTATTCGATCTGATAATTGTAATTTACAATTCATTATCTGGGATATTTTCTATTTTTAATCCTTTGCGCACGTGTAACGGGGATTGGGAGTTTCGCAAACAAACAGTATTGGTAAACAAGCTGCAGGTGATACGAAACAGCAAGTCATCATTAACAAAACTAATTAGTTTAATGACAAAAAAAATAGTTAGTTTACAAATGTATTTCATATATTTCAGAAAATTCATAGATATTTGAAAACATTCCTTTTTATTCTGAAATATTTGTCCAAATTTTTAACATTTTTTCAACAGATTTGAATTAATTCATTAATCATTTAAATAAATTTGACTTGGTGTATTTGAAGTAACCCGCAAGTAGTAAACGTAAACCGATTCAAAGTACGTGTTTACTAGTGCAAGTTTCAAAAGATATGGAAAACTCGTGTTTGCTATTTAAAATCGAATTAAAACTTTTACTTATCAGACTATACGATTATTGACATTTGACTCGGTATCAGAAATGCCACAGCCAAGCCCTGGGAGGCCAAGGTGGGCGTTCAGATAATCGAATACTGATAAAAATACTAGTTGATTTTAAATATTCCAGTACAAACTACTATTAACTATCACAATAGTATTAGAAATTAGTTATAAGATCTGTTAGCATGATGATAGGTACATTTTGAGCTAAGTAGCAGAGGAAGCTAGTAAAACTAGTTGTTAGTCGTGGTAAGAGCTGATATACTTGTTTATGCTAACTGTAAGCGCTGATAAGCAAGTTAGCAGATAAGCAGATCACTATATAAGATGTTACGTTAAGCTGAGCTGCTCGACTGAATACTCAGTTGCAACTAGGAACTGAAAATGCGTCTTCTGATACTTGCGACCTGCTTAGTAGCAGGTGCCGTTAGCCAGAACATCGGTACCCTGACTCAGGAACAGCCGCTGTCGCTGAACATCCAGGTCTGTTCTGGACCGGGTAGCTGCAGCCAAGAATCCAATTACGTGGTGCTCGACGCTAACTGGAGATGGACTCACGCGGTATCAGTTGCTACTAAATCGTACTCTTGCTACCAAACTAGCTAGTAGTAGTTAAGTAGTAAGCATAGCTAGAATATTACCACTGTATTTCATTCCGAGCAGTTGTTCTACTACTACTCTAGCAGTACCAAGTCTGCTACCACTTTATTAGTAAGCCAGTTAGCAGCAGCTAACTACTGACCAACAGCGAAAAACTAGTATGTTGCTATTCTCTGTAGTTGTGCTATTAAGATAGACTATGTCATGCTCTTGCTACCAAGCTTACTAGTGGTAGCTAGGCAGCTAGTAGAGCTAGTATACTACCTTCTGTATTTCAATCCCAGCAGTTGTGATACTACTATTTTAGCTGTACCAAGTCTGCTACCACTGTATTAGTAAGCCAGGCAGTAGCAGCTAACTTCTGACTAATAGTAGAATACTAGTACATTATACTACTGCTACTTCAGCAGGATTTATAATACGCACCACTTCAGCCCTACTAGTATTGCTAATTCATTACTTCATTACTTTAGTAACTAGTCCACTTGCTACTTCTACATGACTAGCCATACCAAACTTAGAAATTAAACAGAACTACTTACTAATTACTGTACTTTGCTACCGGAGTAGACTAGCGGTGCTACCAACTGCTACACTGGAAACGTGTGGGACGCCTCTCTTTGCCCTGACCCCGATACCTGCACCCGCAACTGCGCTATTGACGGAGTTAGTAGCAACGACTGGACCGGTACTTACGGTATCGCAGCTTCGGGTAACGAGCTGAGCCTCCGCTTCATCACCCGCGGTCCCTACTCCACCAACGTCGGTTCCAGGACCTACTTGCTGGACTCCAGCCGCCAGAGGTAAGAGATTTAGGTCTGCTTTGTGAATCAGCATTCGGTTCAGGGTCTGGTAATATTTAGGTACCGCATGTTCAACCTGCTGAACAAGGAGTTCACCTTCGACGTGGACGTCTCCACACTGGACTGCGGCTTGAACGGAGCCCTGTACTTCGTCGAGATGGACGCTGACGGTGGTAAGAGCGAGTACCCGACCAACCAGGCCGGAGCTCAGTACGGTACCGGTTACTGTGACGCTCAGTGCCCGCACGACCTCAAGTGGATCGACGGAAAGGCCAACTGCAAGGACTGGAGGCCCTCGCCCAACGACCCCAACTCCGGAACCGGACACTACGGTACCTGCTGTGCTGAAATGGACATCTGGGAAGCCAACAGCCGCAGCCAGGCCTATACCTCTCACCCCTGCAGTGTCGAGGGACAGACCCAGTGCGAAGGCATTGCCTGCGGAGACAACGCTAGTGGCAACAGGTAACGTCTCGACTAGTGCTTCCACTTTTAGGGGAAATTCCCTGTTTTAAGGAAAAAATGGCACTAAGAAGGCAAGAAGAAGGGAAGGGAGGAAAACAAGGGAAATCGAAGAAATTTTAAACCATAATTAAATTTGGCTTTTTTTCTGTGGCGACATCTTATTACGTACAGTTTTTTTTCTCAAACATTTTTTACTTTCGTTTGAAACTGAAAATTAACCATGATCTAGAGCACATAAATGCATAACTATATTTTTAATTATTTATTAAGGGAAGGAAAGGTTGAGGGAAAACGGGAAAATGAGAGGGGATAATAAGGAATTTGTCTTAGGGGGGAAAACAAGGGAAAATAGAGGCTCCTACGACGGAAAGCCCAAATTTAACCTCTGTTCTCTTTTTGAATTTGAAGGTACGACGGTGTCTGCGACAAGGACGGTTGCGATTTTGCTTCTTACCGTCTCAACGACCACAGCTTCTACGGCAAGGGTTCTGGCTTCACTCTTGACACGACCCAGAAGATGACCGTTGTCACCCAGTTCATTACTTCGGACGGTACAGACAACGGCGACCTCGTCGAGATCCGCCGCCTGTACGTCCAGAACGGACGCGTCGTCCAGAACTCTAAGGTATACGACCCTAATTCGGTTCCGCTACAGCCTATGGACTAACGCAAATGAAATTTTAGGTCAACTTCTCGGGAGTCCAGCAGTACGACTCGATCACAGACGAGATGTGCGTTGCCACCAAGGACCTGTTCGGCGACATCAACCATCACGACCAGCTGGGAGGTCTGAGGAAGATGGGTGAGGCCATGAAGCGCGGTATGGTCCTCGTCATGAGTCTGTGGGACGACCACGATGCCAACATGTTGTGGCTCGACTCCAACTACCCCACTACTGCCGACCCCAGCCAGCCCGGTATCGCTCGCGGCCCCTGCGCGACTTCCTCGGGAGTTCCTTCGGATGTCGAATCCCAGCAGCCTGATGCTACTGTCCGCTTCAGTAACATCAAGTTCGGACCTATCGGGTCTACTACTTTCTAAACTTCGTTTACCTTCTTTCGCTTCTTCACTGTTATCCGTTAACATGCCGTATCAATAGCAATAAACGTTCCCAAGCAGAACTTGAGGCAGCATCACTTAAAGCTAAGTAACAGAAAAACGAAACAGAGTAACAACTTGTAACTTTGCGTGTAGCTAGACGAGACATTTAGCTACATCACCTAATTTTTTTTCAATTTTTCGGACTTCATACTTATTTAAAACAATTCTTTTTCCTGCGCGCTCTTTATCTGTGTATTTGTATTGGCTGGCTAGTCATATTATATAGTTTCTGAATGAATGAGCATGACGAAAAATATCAACAGTTTGGTGTGTAGAAGGATGAAAAAAGCGGACATGCAAAAACTTGCAAATATCATGAAAGTTTTGCTAAATAACTCTTGCTGCTGATTTTGTTTTTGGCATTTGAAGACGCGTGCTAATCAAAAAGTGCAACAAATATTGAAGTTGGCTTTTAAAATTTGCAAAAGACATTGGCAAAAATTTCTCATTCTTGAGGTTCTTTATTGAAGAAATGCTTGAGAATATCAATAGGAAGCGGGAAGATGATAGTCGAGTTCTTCTCTGCTGATATCGTGCTGAGAGTTTGCAAGTAGCGCAGCTAGAAAAGTAGCAAATAAATTAGCAATCTAAGTTTAAGATTTCAGATTTTAGTTAGTAATTGAACCTGTAAAGCAGCAGGTGACTCTGCAATAACTTCAGCAGCTTTCTTGAGAGCGTGTGAAGCTTTCTGTTCACCCTCGGCAGCGATGACTTTAGCCCGGGCTTCCCGAGCCGCTTCGGCTTCAGCGGCCATGGCCCTCTGCAGTTGTACGGGCAGACGAACGTCTTTACTGTTTTACAGAAAATTTGTAACTTAAATAATAGTGCAACGTTTTTATGAATGAAGATACATCTCAACACGTTCCACTTTGACTCCCCAAGGGTCTGTGGCTTCGTCGAGCGAGCTCTGCATCGTGTGGGATATGCTTTCGCGCTCGGAGAGGATCTCGGCTAAGTTCTTGGTACCCAGAACATTACGCAGAGTAGTAGCAGCCAGCAAACGGGTCGAATGACTGGAAGTACAAATTTGTTTTGTAAGGAGCGTAGGAGCACTAATGCTTACGGACACCAGTAGCATTAGTAGTAAATAGTTATTGTTCAAGTTTTTCGGGTGATGGTAGTAGAAGTAGTTGTAGTAGTAGTAGTACAAGTATTGGTAGCAATAATAGTAGCAGAAGATGAAGGAGGAGGAGTAGTAGTGGTAGTAGTACAAGTAGTAGTAGTAGATGGGTTCAGTGCTAATACTGAAATAATGTGCAGCTCTAATGTTATAATAATACCACTAGAACCAGTTACTGTAGTAGTGATAGTAGTAGCACTAAAAGCAGCTACGGTAGTAGTAGCAGTAGTAACACAACAGCTACCTGTAGTCTTCAACATTGTTCGTCGCCATGATGGGATTCTTGACTCGGTAGTAGACGACAGCATCGACGCTGACAGTCACCGAGTCACGTGACAGAACCTGCAAAGTAAGTTCTAGTCGACTTACTAGTTTACTACTTGATAAGTAACGATACCTCCTGTGGTGGTACGTCAAAAGATACCGTACGCAGATCGACTTTGCGATACGTATCGATACAGGGAAGCACGAAGAAAATTCCAGGACCCCGAGCCCCACCTTTTAGCAGACGTCCCAGACGGAAGATTACAGCTCGTTCATATTCTTGTACTACCTGGAAAAGGGGTTAGCAGTAGTAGCAGTAGTTGGTGGTAGTACTAGGAGTAGTAGTAGTAGTGGTATACAAGTCCATATTAGTAACAGCAAACATGTAGTCATAGTCGCAGCACAGTAAGTATAAACAAGTCTTGCTAATATTAGTAAAGATGTGGCAGTAATACTAGCACCAGTTAAATAGCAATACCTAGTAGTAGTACACATGTCATTAGTTGCACTGGTAGTAAACCTGTAGTGTTAAAGTAGTCGAGGCACAGCCGCATAAGCAAAAGCACCAAGCTCTGTAAGCAATATTACTACTGGTTCAAGTACTATAATAAGCAATAGAAACCGTTCATCCATTCCTGCCAGCGCCGTCTAGCTCAGATTCTACTGCTACGTTATGCTTAGTTACTTCAGTAGCACTGCTAGATGCCAGCTTAATTAAGAGCTCTATAAGCAACGCTAGTAGTAGCCCCAGTGTTAAAATGGTTTATAGTAGTCATTCATTCATTCAAGCAGCCGCCATATTAGATTCTATAGCCCTCGTGACTAACTATAGTAAACGGAAGCTTAGTTAGCACGTCTACTAGCAATATTAGTACTAATCCTAGTCCTAGTGTTTCAGTAGTTAGTAACCTTTCTCTCATTCATGCTAACGCAACCTTAAACTCTTCTAGCAACTAGTTTTTCAAAATAGCTCTTAGCTACTTTACTAACGATAGCAAATACTAGCTAACACCTCTTTTACAATTAAAATTAATAGTTGTAGTAGTATAACAGTAAGTAGGAGTCATTCATTCATAGTAACGTTATCTTAAGTTATATACTAACTACTAGTTTTGATAGTTATCTCATAGCCGCTGATGCTAGCAAATACTAGCTTAGTTCAAACTCAGTAGCAACACTAGTAATAGTTCTAGTACTACAATAGTTAACAATGCTATTTGAAGTTCTACTAAAGTAATTAGTTTTCCTAGCTAGCTTTTAGCTGCTTTACAACGCTAGCAAATATTAGCTTAGCTAACATCTCAGTAGCAGCACGAGTAACAGTTCTAATACTAAAATAGTTTGTAGTAGCCATTCACTTCATTTATTCTATCCTAAGTTTACTATAGCTACTAGTTTTACAAGCTAATTAGCTTTTAGCAGCTTAACCAATGCTAGCAAATACTAGCCCAGCTAACAGCTACTAATAGTTCTAGTATTACAGTAGATCATGCTAGCTCTATATCTTAAGTTCTACTACAGCTGCTAGATTTCCAAGTTAGCAGCTTAACTAAGACTAGCAACTACAAGCTTAGTACTAAACGTATAGCACAGATTTTTTCCTTCTCTTTTCTTTTCTTGTGCTTGCTGGTTAAAGTTGGATCGATAAGAGCTTGTTGACGACACCTTGCCACTTGCACAGTGTAGCAGTTGGAATTAAGCTGTGCTTGTACTGCTTTGCTTTTGGCTCGGCTTTTGCTTTCGATCGTCTCCCCCGAGGAGATCTAACAATGTACAACCACCAGTGTATACAATATACCTTGACGCTGAAGCAGAGCGAGAGTGGGAACGTGGCCACGATGATGAGAAACGAGAAGATGGTCAGCAGAAAAGCACAGATTCCCGGGCCTCCTGGGTCCGCTAAAACAAACAATACCACAATCACTACTGAGACTAAGATTACTTTCCTCATATAACAAGATAGCTAGAGATCAATCACTAAAGATTGATAAGTACGGCATACTAGTAGTAGTAGTAGCTAGGGCAGAGCTGAGTCCTCAATTGTTAGTAGCGGAAGTTCTTGTCATATACTAGGGAAGCTATCATATAAACATATTCAAAATATGTGAGTTTCATGAGACTGGGTTTGCTAGAACAGGCAATGCCACAATCACACTACTGAGACTAAGACTGTACTTTCCTCATATAACACGAATACCATCTCTAGATTATTGAGTAGGGTACACTATAGTAGTTGGATCAGAATAAGAATGCTAAGTGAGAATATTTTCCTCATATAAACAAGACAACTCTCAGTAAATAGCAATTAGAATGCACTATGAGTTTGGTGAGACTAGGAATGATTGTCTCACATTGAGCTAATTGAGAATCTTATCCTCATTTAACATTCCGGCTCTCACTATTCACAATATAGCTTACACACTAGTTAGCTGATACTAAGACTGAGACTTTTCATTCAAGAATCTTTTCCTCATTAAACACATTACATACCAGTAAGAAAACATACTGAACTTAAACTATATTATTATGGGACCCCGAATCATTTCCTCACGTGATATGTCAACTGAGATTGACGACGAATCCTCAGCTAATGCATTAGACTCTCGGCTAACTTTAGAATCGTTTCCTCATAAATCAGTCCAATCTACGACTAAAATACAAACTAATTAACTAGAAAGATTATTGACTAACTATAACTAACTAACTAAGATAGCTAGTCTTATTTAATACAGTCTAGCATTATCTTTCACTGTCAATTATCCGTTTCTTCTTTACTATCAAATCATGTGGAAAAAGCGCGTGACGTGAATGTCACTCCCTTCGCCGATAATCTACTTATCAACCTTCTCTTCTTCTCACTGTTATCACTATTTCTACCATTTTACCATAACTTAGCATCCATTATCTTCTACTTTATCGCTTTACCATCCTTATACAACGATATATAATAGTAACGCAAGACAGGATTACTAATATCGAGCTATCGCTTAGTAGACTAACTTTCTAGTAACTACTAGTAAACTAGTAAAACTAGTGCTTACAGGCAGTGACGTCTCGGACTGTCTCCTCAATGCGACGCATCATAAGCTACTAACTACTCCAACAAGCTCCACCCAAGTATCACAGTAAGTAGTTGACTAACTACTAGTTCTGAAAAACTAGTAAGTAAACTTCTAAACGATCTTTAAAACACTGAATATAACTTCAGCACTTTGAAAGCTTGGCTTATTTTGACGGACCTAGCACTGCTAGCTAGCTATTTAGGAAACTAGTATTTCTTTGCTAGAACTATTAGCTTTTGTTAGTTTGACTGTTGAGTTAGTACTAATTTGCGTCACCTTTCCCAAGGCTTTTCTGTCTTAGTCTTCACATAATAAAAGAGCATGCGCTATAACGAAGTTCATAATCTAGTGTTATCAACATGTTATCACTTGTTATCATCACTTTCTTAGCAAAAGTAGTGACCCTTGACGGAGTGAAGGATTGGCGTATAGAACTTCAGACCAAAAGTTACAACTTCTCACTCCCGGGGCGTTATCAGTTTTGCGGTACAGAAAGGGGTCCGAAACACTCGAATAATCCATCCATCACACTGTTATCAACATGTTATCACCTCTTTGTCTTGATATAAGAGTCCCATAAATCTTAAAGCATGGTTATCGAATATTATCATCTTGTTATCAACTGGTAATCACTGTGTTATCAGTTGTTATCAGTCTTGGGTTTCTGGGTATGACAAGAAACGAGACAGCTGGAAAATTTACAGCTTTTCTGCGGCTGATATTGATCGAACACTTTCACATCTCACTCATCGCCCTTTTCATCCGTTGATAGCAACTGATAACACGTTTATAACACATTGATAACATTTACTTTGAAACCCCACTACGTCCCAGGATACCCCTTTGTACTGGGCCGTAGTGGAGTATCAAGGTAATAAATGTTATCAGCCTGTTATCTTTTGTTATCATCCTTATAAACTTTTTCCCTACTTTTCCCTCCATTGCGGGTAACACGGTAGTTAAAAACTTTTGACTGTTCACCGTAGTTTGTTCGATCAAAGCCAAAATGGGGCAGTCACCTTTGTTATCAACTGTTATCACCCTGTTATCAAGAGTTATCATTCAAACTTTTTTACTCAAGTTGCGAACCCTGACCAGTGTATTTCGATCAATGGTAACGCAACGCGGTATTTCAAAACATCCCGTGTAAACTATAACTGCACTTACTTCATAATAAGTGATAACAAGGTGATAACACTTGATAACATGAGGATAATACCGATAATCAAATTATTAATAAAAATATTCATTTAAATTGCAAAATACCTTTAAATTACTAAAATGAATATAATATTAATAATATAATAAAATATCAATATTTCTTAATAATAATATTAATATTAAGGAAAAAAAGATTCCATGAATAGGGAGCTATTTCTGCAAGTTCCGGAAGATTCCGGAAGGAAGGAAGCTTCCCCAGTGGATTTGTTCCATTTCCGGTTCCCCGCTGATATGAACTCCCATAAAAACTCTCCGGGAAACGGCCCCTGATAACACTTGATAACACCCGATGATAACAATTGATAACTCCATAAATAATAATAATATAATAATAAATAATAGTTTCATATACACGTTGAACTGCTGTTGATAACCCTCTGGCTTGTACAGGACCAGGTGATGATAGTTGGTAACCGTTGATAACAGTTAATAATATTGGATAATAATCTCTGACTACAAGCTGAAGTGCTTTGAAGTTCGATAATAGTTTAAGGGGTCCGAAACTTCCAGTAATCTTCGTACATCTAGGTCATGTTATCACAGTTATCAACCTGCTATCTCCATGTTATCCCCGTGTTATCATATGTCATCAAATAATCTTCGTACACTTTTTCTCGGAGTTTCGGACCCTTTGTAATAGTTCGCTATCTGTTGTACAGGATTAGGTGATAACACTTGATAATATCTGATAACGCAAGATAACACTCGACAGCACTTGAAAACGTTTAGTAACATTCGATGATTGCAAGTTGATGAAGATAAAATTACCAAAGATGATAATATCAACGATCCTAATCCATACTACGGTAAGTCTGCTACCCTTCGTGTTATCATCTGACAGCAAGACATTACCCACATGTTATCATCGGTTAATATCTCAATAAATGAATCAATGCTCGGATAAATCGCTATATATTGCATAATATTATGAACTATTCGTACTATTATCATCATTACCGTTTCTATGTTATTGCAACTACTACTGCTACTATTACTACTACTACTACCACCACTACCACTACTTTTATTATTATTATTATTATTTAAAATTAAGGTAATATTGATTATCCTCAACTCACCTCTGTTGATGTTGTAACCCATCACCGGCTGGGCGTGCGGCACCACTTCTACAAATATTCACCAAAATTATTATTATTATTATTATTATTATTATTACCAATCATCATTATTACGATCGATTTTAGTTTTCTTGAAAGTATTTCTAATTAAGTAAAAGTTAATACTTTTAAATAATTTAATAATTATTAATCACCTAATTAATCAACTAATATTCAACCAATCAGACGAATAATTTAATTCTTCATTAATTTTGCCACAATATTCACCCTTAACTGATTTTCATTAACTAAATTAATTCATTCATTTTACTCGACTAATTATTACTAACATTCAATTACTACTTAATTAGCACCAAATCACTTAATAAACTAAACATTTCAAACCGTGCGAGATCTTTAATTTCGATAAAAATTTTTTTTTCTTTGCAAATACGATTCTTTCATGTTTGTGTTGTGTGTCGACATCAAAGCGTTTCGCTGTATCAATTACATCACGCATCTCATTGACAAATGCATGATTCTTGATTCGTGAATCGTATGGTAAGAATCCGGAATCATGCACGAATCATACAGGAAACCCCAATTCAATAATAATGAATAAACTAATTAAAATAGTCCATAATAATAATAAATGCCCTTTCATTATATTATTATAGCTAATTATTATTATTATTATTATTATAAAATCTAACCATTTCTGTGATGATTTCCAGAAGTTTGTTGCGTTTCTTGTTCGTCTGCGTCTGCAGCATAGGATTTCTTATCAGCGGACGCCATCTTGTCCACTGTGTCCGTTCTATGTCCGCTCTGTCCGCTCTGTTCGATGGCTCTGTCCCAATTAGCGATAATGAAGACTTCTAGGAGATTTTTCACGATTTTTTCAAGGATTTTCCTGCAGGATTAAGGGTTTGCTAATTAGCAAGTGCTTGACATATAACAATATAAGTAAAGATTCTTAAAGAGTGCAAGATTAGTAACTATTTTGCTAATACAACTAGTAACAATAAATAAAGTGAACACTAAATAAAATAATATAAATATAATTAAAATAAAAATAGAAAGCTAAATAAATAAAGACTAAATAAAAGTGAAGGACTACTAAAGTAGCTATTAGCATGAATAAGTAACTAGTAACAAGACTGCTCAGCATAAGCTAAGAGCTTTTAACACCAATAATTTAGTAATGGCATTCACTTGCTAATTCACTAACTGGCTACTTCTTACTTATTAGCTAATTTATCAATTTAACCGTATAATATATTTAGTAACTAGTTATCACTAAGAGCGACTAGCTACTAACTACGGCATCCAAAACTAACTACCCAAATACTACAAAAGACAACTAGTCAGTTTTAGTGGGGAACTAGCAGAATGGACGACTAATAATAGCTAATATTAAATAACAGTTATTAGCACCAATGGCTGAAACAAACGACTACCTAAATAACATCCAAAGAGCTAGCCACTATTATTAACAACTATAAAACTACTAGTGCTTTGAACTAACAACTAATCAACCCAAAACTAACCAACAAATGGCTGAAAACTGACTAGTAATGCTAACAGCCAATAACTAGCATCTTAAATACTAGCTAACAGCTCAAACGACTAACATTACATACCTAGCTACTGCTTCTCGTAGCGTTCCTTGCAGAACTAGCAGAGAGCGCGTGTTGCAGGATCAACCAACACACTGGGAATGAAGCTGAGTCTTATGATGGGATCCCATTTTCCCACACTTGGGAGCGATTCCTCCCACAGAGAACCCCGCGGGGGATCGATAACATCCTGCGCTGTTCCCTCCACTGCTGAATATTTCACTCCCATCAAATCCTGAAGGATTTTTTTACGATTTCAGGATATGCTTCCTTCTCCAACACCAACAGAAAAGTCTAATCCTTACAAAGAAACGTTTTAAAAGTATATGCAAAGAACTTGAGTGCTGATAACAGTAGGTAACACTTGATAACATGCGATAACACTGTGAAAAAGATCTGTTGAGCTTTGCAAGTTCTTGTATAACCAAGATTACAACTTTCTGCGATCAATAACTTGTACCAACAACAAAGACACACACACTCACCATCTAATAACTGATGATTATCAGCGTGTTTCTAGCAATTCCCGAAATCATCGGGGATTAATTTCATGCGAGCAATATGTTACACGCGGCGTCAGTTGCGTTTGACATTACAAGTCCCGTCATCCCCATGGTTCACCGATCCTGATCGCTCTACCATTACGCACCACTAATTAAAATACACTTAAGCAATCGAATTAATAGTTGAATATGTTAAAACGAAATCGTACATCTTTTTTATGTAAGCTTCTGTTCGCTGTCCCTTCGCAAACAGAGATGCACAGTGGAGTAGAAACAGATACAACTGTAGCGTGTAATGTGACGCTTAATGGATTGGTATGTAGAAGTCCTAAACGGAAATCACAGATTAAAAAAAAAAATACAACAAACAGCTTACTTTCCTTGTGTTAATCTTCAAATACTACATGTATTAACTGCACAACTGTACTTCAAAACGAGATAATTTTTTTAAAGCTAGTACTGAGTTTGGTTATGCAACTTAAATGTACTCGATGCACCGAACCTTGTTAGGAGCACTAAATAATTTACATATCTTCATATGAACTTGGTCAGAATCAACCCGCGATAGTCACAGTATGGAGAACATTCAGTAACACGGCAAGTCCTATCTCCCCATGTTAATGCTGTGAGCGCGAAACTAGCGCTAGATTTCTGCTGATGAGTGTTGCCGGTACTACGAGCGCTCAAAGCCTTAGACGCCCAGCCTAAGATTTTCTAAATGCAGCCTTGGTACAGCGGTGTTCATTAAAATGTATCCCCCCCCTTAAAAGCATTTTACCATTGAAGAGGGGACACGTTTTTTTAACACCGCTGTTCAAACAGCAGTTATCTGCAGAAATCCGGCGCTTTTTCTGCTCGCGGCATTAACATGGTGGGATGAGACTTGCCGTGTTATTAAAAGTTTTCCACGTGAAGATGTTAGTGAAAATATTACCTCACTGTACCATGCGATGAAAGATGTTGGGATTTTCTTTAATTATATACATTGTGTGGCGCAATCACTCAGAATACGTCCGCCCCCTCACGGACCGCCACTAGGACAGTCCGCGAACGATCCTCAAAGACCGAGGTAGACGCAACAGGGCAGCGAAAACCTCGGTCCGCTTCACGCTCAGGGGCGAGCGTCACGACTCCTCATCGTGGTTTGCGGGATCCCCAGTTTCAGAACAGAAACCAGTCGAACATACTACAGAAATGATCCTGTGAAGTATGATCTTAATTCCCCAAAGGTTTCGAGGGTCTACTTATAGATTCTGGCGTAACAGAGCTCAAGCCTCCCAGTTTTGACCAGTAAATCACGGATTATAAGTAGACTGAATAATATTTCTGTCAACAAGTCTCAGTTAAATGAATCAATAACTTAATTTGAGATAGCTCTTAAAGAATATTTGTAAAGTTTTATAAATATCAATTGGTTTTCTATAGAAATTGTTGAAAGGCGAGCAAATGCTATTTTTTATTTTTTTAACACTTTCTCGCCACCTAGCGGTAGAGTCATGAACTATTCTGAATGAGTAACGCGTGCCAAGTGTAGAAAAACTCGAACTGAAATAAAAGTATAACATTATTTAATTGTCTTATTTGCACCACTACTACGGTAGTACTACATATATATTAAATATGATTTATTATGCATAATTTTCTTTACCTAATTGTGATACTAAGAGCTATCACATTGCGTAAGGATATTAGCCGTTCATCTACAAAACTAGGGAAGTGGTGGTCACATTCTGACATTTAGTGTTACCCGTTTCCTAGTCAGTGCATTTGTTTAAATCATACATGAATCTATTAAATGTAATTTCAAATTGTTGTACATGTTAATAAGACAGGAAAATGAACATCAAAAGTCAACAACACCCAGTGTTCCCAGGCGGTCACCCACTGAAGTCGACTGGGTCCGACGTAGCTTGACTTCCGCGATCTGACGGGACCGGGTACTTCCTACGTGGTATGGCCGTTAACACCCAAAACAAGATGCAAGCACTTTAAGAACAAATGTGATATATCGTTTTCCAACAATAATTCCATACTAGTGTCTTATGAATAGTGTATTATGTTCACTCCACACATTTGCTAGCACAGCAGAATCTTGATATGCTGTACAGAAAAAATTGTTCAGTGGTTAGCCGTATATTTATTCAAGAAAAGTCACACAGAGAAGTAACTGAGCTTATCACTACACTTTTGAATCTGAAGCCGTGGGCGAACTTTGTTTTTTGACTACAAAGAACTGATGCTTCGGTGAGAGTTGACTCCAAAATACAGAAATATTTTCCAGAATAATGCGCAGGGGAAGAATAAGAATACTTAATAGCAAATATGCTACCATCTTAAGCGAATTAACATTACTGAGATGAAATGAAAGATACACTCCGTAAAGGCTCAAGTAGAATGTGACACCTCCAACGAAGGAAACCAGGACATTAATAATCTATGGAGAGTGGAAAATTACACTTTCTGATGAGTTGAAACGAAAGCTTACACCTTGCTTAAACTCACCTTAGGTATAGGTAGCGGGAATGCCACTGACCAGATAACATTCAGAGTCGAAACAGGAACTGTAATCCAAGCGTAAACTCCAGTAAGAAGTAGAAATCTGTACCTGGAAACACAAATATTTACTTTGAATCCCACTTCTCCTAGTCTTTTCTTATGAGACAAGAGTTTACTTAAGCGGGATCTCTTTAGAGTGGGCTGCCAGAAAAACTCCTTGCAGCCATCGTTTCCTTTGCTGCAGAAAATCCATCATCGTGTAAGTGGATTGTTCCCACATTTCGCCTTCAATAAAACCACAATGGTATCCTTTACTGGAAGCCATCAGACCAAAATATGTATCCTCTGCCACCGAAGAATCAGGGCCATTATCAAAAGACACTTCTCGCTCGGCTCCGGCCTGTAAATTCAAAATATATCGTAAATAAATTCATATTACACAAAATCAAGTGTAAAATTTACCTGGGAAACCATGTACGATCCTTTCCATCCAACTAGAACCTTATGAAGACCTCTCAGCTGGAATCGGATTTTTCCCATGTCTTCTCCCACTCGCAGACAATCCATCAGTGTCAACAGCAAACTCACTACCTTAATATTAACAATCACAGTTAGAAATCAGTGAATCAAAATATGTTGCTTACCTGGTCTGATGCGTAAGTGATCAAGCCTTGTCCGAACTGATATCTACCGTCCCGAATAAAGTTTACAATACCAATAACCGAGTTTTCTGTTAGTATCGTTTCTTCATCCAAGTGAACAATCCAGTCAGAATCTTTCAGTACGTTCTCCTATTAAGATACCATGTTACTAATTTTGAAGCATTGTGCTATCAGTTTTACTTACGTTAGTTTCAATGGCGTATTGCAGGGCCCTGGCTTTGTAAAGGGCCCCAGATCGCGTTTGGTAATCCAGAGGGACCACAGTTTCTTTGACTCTGTCGGTGGTCACTAAATCGATGCTTTTATCAGTCACAACTTCGATTGCGAAATCCTTGAGACCGACATCGAGGCAAATTTTCATGTTCCTCTCCACGTTATTGCGAACCAAGTCCGGATAGTTACCCCGGGTAACTGTTCTGAAGCAAATGAACGGCAAGTCAGCGCTTATCTCTTCCTGAAAAATTTTTAATGGATCAGTTAGTAGTTCTATGCTGTATGGCATAACAAAAGTGACTGTAAAATTACCTTTAGCTCAGGTTTTGGAGGAAACCCGTTGTAAACAACCAGTCCCAGGAAGTTGAAGATAGCCTGTGGTAAAATCAACAGCACCAGATAGCGACTGACGTACAGGAATACCGTGAACATTTTGCCATATTGCTCCCACGGATCGAAGTCACTATTTGCCGAATCTGCACCTAGTCCGCCTCCTAGTATTTGAAAAATCCCTAGTGTTACCGCAAAGGCAGTGCAGTGCAGAGCATGGGACAGCATTATAGCAACCTCCTGAAATGCAACTAACTAGTGTAATACCACCTAGAGCAATACTCTATAGATGAAAAGTTTTGAGCGTTTTGTTGGACATCCACAGTGCAAGAGCACTTCAGCATTATAGGATTGTGTGGCAAGTACTGATAATGCTATCAGGAACGTGAATGTTTGGTCCCTTTCCCTGATAAGGATCAGTTACTTGTAACACGGTGATTCATTCTGCTTACGTTAATACTTTTTGTATGAAAACTATTCCGGAACCTTAGTTCTCAGAACCGATCATTTACATTTTTAGATATCTCTGAAAGGATTATAGCCGTTGTGGTGTCTCTAAGAGATCTTACAAATAGTGTTCTCGTAACTCAACTCAATAATGCACACGCTGCGTTCGCACTGATGTGGCATACTAAAATTATATAACCTAGTGAACGGCTATCTCCTGACTATGTGGTTTATTACTGATTGGCGAGTTTTATTTGGGTGAGTCCAGTAGTGTGAGCATGGTGCAGGGTTCATCTGAAATGGGTTTATCTTGAATTAAGTGTAACAGTCCTTTAGCTTACTCCAAATAATTCATGGCCCGCACATTACTAGTTAGAAACACGACACATAAAGTAAGGGTCGTGTAGGAAGTTCATGTGTCTAAATCTCAATTCAGAAGTGACAAAGTAGACGCATTTTCAAATTGAAACTTATCACTTTCTAGTATTTGAACATCTTTGCAAGTAGTTGACTGAAAAAAAAAAATATGCACGGGACTTACTGCTTCTGTACCGGATTAAATAAAAACGTTATCTCGGAAATTACTTCTTTAAATAACACCACAGCTGAGTGAAAAGGTATTTGAATGTCTTGCAACTATCCTAGTCTGTGACGTACACTAAAGTTAACAGGAAACACAGTAATTTAAGTGCAATAATGTACTGCAGTAATTTTATTCGGATAAAGTTTATTAGATCAAAATTAAACTATCATAAAACACGTATATTTTACAACCAAAGGTTCAAGGAATGGTGACGTTGGGTTGAAAAGCATGGGGACTTAAAAACCGGCTTACTGATTCAAGGAACACTCTTAAATATAATTCCGGCTAGATAACAGAACAAGTCACTTTATGATCACTGAGAAACAAAATCCTGATCATTTTGAAATTTTTTCATAGCACCGTCGTTGAAATCAGCTTGCTATGCATTAGTTTTAAAACAGGGAAATTGGAGATTAGTTCGAACACGAAAATGAAAGAATACACTTGTAAAATGTTATTCACAGTAATACATACTTCTATGTTTTGTTGCAGAAATTCGCTGTCGAGTTACCGGACCAGACTACTTGAATAGAAAGAAAATGACGATATAAGGCCCAACATGAATAACTACTGCAGTTTCATTCCATCGCCACAAGATGGCATCAGCTACCCAGTACAAAAATCGGGACATCTTCAGCCCTCTGAAAGATACCCTGGATACGTCCTAACTTTACATACAATGTCAGAGCGTCCCCAGGACTCTGAACATCCTGAAATTGGCCCATTTTCAGTACACTGTCGAGGTCCTTACAAAATCCTGAAAGTTGCTGTGTGATGGGGTTTACACAGTGCCATGAACCAGGCCCTTACAGTAACCTGGACAGTATCCTTACAACAGATCTTTCAGAAGATCCGTACAATACCCTGAACGGGTCCTTACGATACCCTGAACGGGTCTTTACGATACCCTGAACGGATTCTTATTATGCCCTAACGCTTCCTTATGAGGCCCTGAACACGTCCTTATGATACCCTGAATGGGTCCTTACGATATCCTGAAGGGGTTCCTTCTGATACCCTGAACTGAGTCTTTGCAGCATCCTGAATAAATAAAAGTTTACGTGGCTTGTACGGTTTAAAAATCAGTTATGTTTATTTGTCACTGGCATTAAGTTACATAGAGGAAAAGGGATTTCAGATCAGAGAATTTTTTAAAATATTAAATGCTGCATCTTTTTTTTATCGTCTCTTATTCCTTGTGACGAGTAGCTCATCGCGTGACAAGCTGTTCTGACAATGGGGATTTTGCATGAATTTTAGAAAAATTACTTTTTGGGGTTTTCTTGTAGAGTTTTTCATGCTGATTCAGAAAACCTATAACAAATGATTTTTAAACGTCGTTTACTATTTTATTTTAGGGCCTTAAGTTAGACTAGAAATAAACGATTTGTGATTGGCTCGAGCGTAAAAGTGCCTTCGTGACGTCACTTGTGGCGTCCATCTGAATTCCCCCATGCGCAACAGCCTTTTCGCACGCTTTTTCCCTCTCAGATAAGTTTTAAGTTGGAAAATTTATGTTTATTATATCTCATCATATCATGCAATACAGAAAGGGCAACAACGAAGACAAAAAAAATACGAAGGACAATAGTTCATTTATTATATTCGACCAACAAAGATGACCATAGTGGTTAGGATTCCAGTTAGCCGTTATGGAATCATAGAAACCTTGTGAAGAAGTTTTGCTTTTAGCCAGTTTGACAGCTGAGTAAAATATATTTTAATTAGCTAATGCAAATTTACATCTAGTGAAATGTCAATGATGAGATATCCACTCAACACGAAATGAACCAAGCTTTGTCGAAATTCTCGAGTATGTAGGACTTCGAAGAGGTGTGTTCTGAGAGAACGTCAATTTTTTTTCGACTTTGGTTGGCAGAAAATTTAAAAAATGAACTGAAACACCAAGGTTTAACTTTAAGGATTGCATACCCCACTTAGCGACTTGACCACGAGCCACAGTAGCGGGTAAACCAACTGAATCGGTGAACTAAACTGTTAAATATAAAATATAATTTTTACTTAATCCGACATACTAAAGACAAACCAAATGGAGCAATCATATGACACAATAACTCGGCCGTTGTACGTTCTGTGGTTTTCCCGTTGACAGTGTTGATTACTGCAACGACACGAGGACCAGGAAAAGGGTTTCGGGAAGCACTATAACTTATAGATAAAGCAAATTGAACATTTATTTGAGGTGATTTGCATTAAAGTTGTAAGGAATAAAAATAAAAAAAAACAGTATAATGGTTAAAAAAAAATGATATTGTTTTACTTGCGACTCGTCTTTCAGCGATATTAGTGCGATCAGAGAGCAGAACCTGCCTATATCACTCCTTTCTTCGTAAAGTTGTTTTAATATTACGGTTAAACAAAAAACGAGCCAGTGAAATAATAAATAGTATTTTGTATTGCATGGTCTGTCACAACACTGGTCTTCCAAATATCCAGCTGTTTGTTGTCAGAAGTATCGACATCCTCGTTGGCCATTTTTTGATTATCCTCGTTATCACGTTCAGTGGCATCTGAAGGATTTCTCTGAGCCAGTAACAGCTACTATTTGTTCTGAATAACTAAAGTTGTAATTTCTGCTTTCACCGTATTATAACTAACGTTATAAAGTACCTTGCAACAAGTCACTGGACTCTTATTGCGCGACTGGATCAACTGAGGTAAACGCAGAGCAGTCCTAGTTTTGATGTGACCTGTCGTTTTGCTTAACACCTGGCAGTCAGACTAACAGCAAAGAATTTCCGTTTTCAAAGGTAATAGATTGGCCCCATTCTGAATTTCGTGCAGCTTCGACAGTCATTCTCCTGCGGGGAAAAAAAGTAAACAAATGGGTAAAACACATTAACTGCAGGGACACACTTGTGCAGTGAAGGAATCAAAAGGAAAACTGAGCTGGGAACAAATATTACCTTTTCTATTACGAATATCTGTTCAGATCCGGGCAGCGAAAACGTCTCTGTGGAAGGAAAGACACCACCAGCGGTAATCTCGTCTTGCGGCTCTTAATGAGTTTTTTTCGCTTTAGAAACTCCAGTAGCAGTAAAAAATATTTTCCCAGGATTTCTGGATATTAGTATTACTCCTCGCGTGCTGTAAAACGCCACCTTAAACGAATATTTATGAACACAGCGTCGTTGCGTTCGTAAGAAGCCATATGCAACGTTTGACATTCATGCCCCGACGCCACAAGTGATGTCACAGAAGGTGGGGCGAAGACCACCACTCACAAATCGTTTTATAGAAGCCTCACTTTGGCATCAAAAATAAAATATTTCCGCTCTTAAAAATTTTTTTGAATATACCTACCGTAATTATCAGGGTTAATTCTATGGGAATCAAAAATAAAATATTTCCGCTCTTGAAAAATTTTTTGAATATACCTACCGTAATTATCAGGGTTAATTCTATAGGAATCAAAAATAAAAAAATTTCATGCAAAATGCCCTTTGTGTCAGGCCAGTGTTGTCTAAAGCGATCTTATCTTCAGTCTCCACCGTAGCTGCTGGATTGATATTGTTGGCTCGTTGTCGCGCGGGCGGTGGCATCCCATATGTTTTTCACCGTAACGCCAACAGGGGAGCAGTCATGTCCCAAGATGTAGGAGCTCCGTTGCCCTGAAGAAGGTCTGCCGCAATGTAGTTTAACAGTTGAGTCACAAAGAAACCCTTAAGAGCCCAAAACTAATTACAATCAGTCGCTATTGGCTATCTTGAAACAACTGAACTGTGAAGCAAAAATCAGCTTACTATACTATACTTGTCTAGAACCCGGCCCGTATATATTTTGAGGTTACGGTTGGGGGATTTCGGAGCGTCAGGCCCGTCACAGACATGGTATAACTCTACCACATTTAGGTCGATAATCCCGCTCAGAGCAACAGATTCTGCTGGCTGATGTGCTGTACGTCTCGATTTCCCCAGAAGCCGTAATATAATTTCCTGTATTTTACTGAACGATGAATCTGATGAAGCTTCCCAAGTCATGTGCTCGAATATCCGCGTTTCTCTGCGTGACATCTCCTCGATCCTTGAAATGTAAAACAAAGCCAACTATTTTCACTGCGATGATTTCAAGGAATAATTAATTAAAATATGTACTAGTACCTGCGTTCTTCTGCTTTAGGGCCGCCATATTTCGTTAGGATTGTAAGTCGGATTGTTAGTACTTTCAATAATAAAAACGTAAGACACTTTCTTTTTGGAGTACAACTTTGGAATGCCAAGTTCAAACTTTCAAAGTTCAAAATCACTTTCTCTTAGGCCATCCGTTGGTATACGCTCGCGAAGTGGGCGATTTTCCGCCCTCAGTTCCGCCCACCCTATGGTGCACAAAATTTTCGCCAATTCACGCGGCAGTTTCTGCACGATTATCTCGGGAAGTTAAAGCACAATGTCAATTAAAAAAAATATTTTCAAATAGCTCTATCTTCGTGCTTTTTTCACATTAAAACTTGATATTGTAAACTGAAGTTTTCGTATTTTCAAATATTAAAAGCTAGAGGCCACTTTTTGCCACATATTTGAGGGTTTTTCGTTCATAACTCTGTTAAGTGATCTGTGACCCCAACTTTTTACAAAAGAAACACGTTCTACTCTTCAAGACGAATGGAATGGTATAAAAACAGGAAATGTTTTGCGGAAAACAAACGGTAAATATTTATTAGGAACTCGCGGGGTCCCGCTGAAATCCGCCTCTGGACGGCCACTTTTAATTTTTCCACAAAAACAAATCTGAGATAAGGAAAATAAATCCCAGAACCTTATTAAGCAGTGAATTTCCTTTAAAACCATATATTTTTTTATTTTTTAGAGAAAACAATCGCGAGTTCCATCCACTTGAACCTGAGCGTACCATTTCTCCTCATATATCAGCATGTGGCAACCCTGCGCAAGACAAAGAATGGTGCACCAAATTCAAACCGAAAAAGCAAACCCAATAAAATTAATTTGTTTTCATGTCATCGGTGAACGTGTGAATTTTATCTGTTTACAATACCTGTTATAAGATAACGTTCAGAACTTTTGTTTCGACAATTTATGTAAATAAATACTTGTCCACACAATACAGAAAAGAATTCAAGTAACGAAAACAGAAATTTGATAAGAGAATCAAACAATATACAAGTGTAAAAAAATGAAAAATGGAACTAAAAAAGCGGGAACAAAAATTCGCCAACGGGACCGTCAAAGAATCGCCACCTAAATTTTCTTAACATGGCCCCGTGCGAGTTCAACATACACACGGTTCACGTTTTGATTTCTGTCTTTTCAAGAAGCGCACCAATCAATCGGGCCTGAGCAGGTTTAAATTATTTTGGTTAAACGGTGTTTTGTCCCGGAAAGATTTGAGTCCATTGCTGGGAAATTCTTCAGGACCTCGCTGACGAAAGGACGTGAGCGAACTATCGCTTCCCATCAGTGCTGCGTCGGAACATCTAAAATGATGATACAATTGTAAAAGTTAATGGGCGTAAATAAAAGTAAAATGTTATATGGTTGAAAACTTTACCGGCAGTTTTTTATTCAAATACAGTGCTTTCTATTGATCATACGGACAGCGAAAAGTACTTGTACTTTGGGTTCTTTCCCAAATTCTCGCTATGCCCGACGGAAGACGGTGCAACTTTTTTGCAAATTTTTTTAATAGTCATATTTACTCGTAAAGGTTGTTTTGATAGTAATTTTCGGATTAAAGTTGAAGACATTTGGTGATCGGTGACCTGATGATTCGTCTTTTGATCCACTCAGCTGTCAGCTGACACGAAGAACTAGCGTTGCCAGATTGCTTAAAAGTTTCAATGATCGACCCGAGACTAGTTTTAATTCTTTTGTTTACTTATCACAGCATATAAAAGTTTTTAATTTTGAAAAAAAAAAATCCCCTCTGTTGCATTTACAATAAGAATCTACAAGTGATTTTGCTTAAATATCTTTCTGCCTTTCGAAAAAATATATAACTTCGTCTAGGTGCAGATTTCAGCGGGGATGCGAGAGTGTATAAAATGCTTTTACCGTTTATTTTGGGAGAAGAATCTTCTATTTTTATACCAATCGAATTGTATTGAAGAGTAGAACATGCTTCTGTTATTAAAAGTGGGGTCGCTGATCGCTTAACAGAGTTATGAACGAAAAACTATCAAATTTGATGCAAAAAGTGGCCTCTAGTTTTTAATTTGTTAAAATATTAAAACTTCAGTTTACAGTACTAATTTTTAATGTTTAAAGAGCAGGAAGACGGAGCTATTTGAATATTTTTCTTATTGGTATTGTGCATTAACTTCCCGAGATAACCGAGCACAAACTACCGCGTAAATAGGCGAAAATTTTGTGCATCATGGACGAGGGCACAGCCACCCACTTCGCGAGCGTATACTGAGGCACAAACAGAATTACAACGGAATGTATACCGTTCTCGGAAACAGACCTCATGGTTCTTTTATTTACTCATGACTATATTCTTTCTAATTTTTCCATGATCATACCATTTCTGAACCAACGGATTTATGAGACGATCTTCCAAACTTTAATTAAATTAAACAAAAATAGAAAACTTAGATATTGCCTTAAGCAACTTTTTATTTTCACTTAAGAGACAACGATTCTCAAATGATAGTAAAAATTATGACATATTTGATATGATAAAATATAATATGATAATATGATAAAAATTCTGGATGATAAATAAAGAATGCTGCATTTTCCCAACGAAAAGTTTCTCAAGCGAAACGTTTCTTTTCAGGTTAAAAAATTCCGTAATTTTTTTCTTAGGAAAGGTCCTCAGGTGATAGTGTTTTTAGAGGAAGAATACGTATACGCGACTAGTTCCCACCCTCTAATGTCCTTAAACTTAAGTTAAACGTCACAGAATAAACTTAAGTAACGTGAACGTTCTTCCTTAAGCTTAGAATCTATTATTCCATCTAGGGTTCTCTTAAGCCTTCGTAAAGATTGACTTATTACAATGTTTAGAGATAAATTAATAGATCTAAATTCACTCAATGAACCTCTTATACATTTCTGTCAGTTTTCATATTAAGAAGACGTATTTGAAGAGCAGTCTGAAATCCTAAAATTTAATGATCTTTTAGAGTCCATTAGATTCTTCGAGATATGCTAAATCAATATAAAATTAGATGTTTCAATGACTTTGTAAGAAAAGGAAAGTGCAGGAGCATGTCAAATACATTATGGAATCCAACTCATTGTTCACTGCTCGAACGTTTGTGCAATACGAATGTATAGTTGTTTAAATAATAGAACCAAATTCATTCTAATCCCGTATATATTATAAGTATGCCATTGCTTTCAAATACAATAAGTATACTGTTCAGAATCGTACGAGAATATTGAAGTCACTTTAAAATGTTAAATGATCAAAATGCTAGGGGATTTGTTTATGGTCCTACATAAAATCTTGTTAGGATTTGACATTTAGAATCAGATCTGTTATTCAGGGTCCTATTAGGACCTTGTTCAGGTACTTAAAACAAAGACCCTTTAAGAGGGCTAGAATGACGTTCTGAACATTGTTGAAGCTCCAGTGCCATCATACAAGAAAAAGTCAGGGTACACCCAGGGACCTATTAGGACACTTTTAGGGTAAGACCCCTTTCAGGACCCTAAAAGGACTCCCCTAACATCGCCAGTTTCACTGCAGATTTTACCAAGAAAAGGAGTCAAGGTACAAGCAGGATCCTACCAGGATCCTTATCAGGTCAAGAACCCTTTCAGAACCCTAGCAGGACGCTAGCTGGGCTATATATTCTTACTAAATCTCAAGTAACACGCCAAGTTCAGGACCCGTTGCAGGACACTCAGGATTCGTGCAGGACGTCTACCAGTGTTTTGCAAACCTCTTGGTTTTTCTACCGGGTATGCAGTGCAAGACTACAGCTCAAGAAATACTTTTGCCTAAACCCATAGGAATTTTCTTTAGAAGACCCTTGGTATTTCACCCACTTGTTCTAACTGATAATTCTAAACGTGACACAAAAACTCAAATTTCACTGTTAAAAAAGTCGCCCACTTTTTTTCCTTCTAATCGAAAATGCGTCTAGTTTTTCCAATTTCTCTTCAGAAATCTTGGCAGCGAAAACTAGACTCGAAAAACTGGGCGAGGTTGGCTTCCGCCCTCGTTTTCCCCCCCTTTTTGGCTATGTTCTTGCCTGCTGAGGGGAGTCCTGGATTCAGCCGCCTTTATCCTCATCTTCCCTCTTTGCTGATCCGACAACAGGGGAGGGAGAGGACTGCTTCGAAGAAAATAGCAAAACGTGTGGTGAAGGATTTACATTAAACTGAATTAAACATTAAATTAAACTAAATTATACCAAACTATTTATTTCTTCTTTCTTAAAAGTAATTTAAATAAAGCATGTGGAATTCCGTAGCAACTTCGACTGATTACAGGGCAGTAATCGGAACTACGAGTGCCTTCGGCGATCAAGGTTTGCACTCTTGCTCTATGCCAGGATTGTGCGCACCTTATGATTTAGATGCCTTGCGCTTCAGATCATTTGGGCGATCAACATTTCAGGGTATCTAAAAAGAAGGTAAAGGAACCATACTTGATCACCTTTTGGCAGTCATAGTTCCGATTACTGCCATCCGCAGAATCTGGCGCTACTTTTCTGCTCGCGGCTTTAGCATGGGGAGATAGGAGAGCCTCAGTACTGTATATACTTATACTGTGACATTGCTCAGTGACTTCCGACTGACAACTAATTAAGGTAGATTAAGGAAAAGTTAAATACTGAGAGTAAAGAGTCTAGCCACCTAGCGGCAAAGTTGAGAATTAAAGTAAAAGAACAAATATTCTGGACAATTACATAATGCGATTCTACAGAAAAGAAGACCGAGTAAACAAAGTGACGTCATTATATTAGAAACGCAAACATAGTAATAATCCCACAAACTAAACCCTAAATAACGCTTTGACGTTGTTTACACTACGAAAGTTTACAGTTTAGAATAAGATATGTGAATATCTCAAACTACAGATAACCTATACCGTTCATATTTGAAACAACAGGTCGAGGGCCTGAATGGGGACGGACCAACTGCAGCTCTTCTTTGAAGCGGCCAGCACCGGAGACAGCATCGCAGCCGGACTGAAAGTGAACGAGACTACCCTCAAGATCAAAATAGACCGCCTCCACAAAGCTGTAGAAAAGGGACACGTTGAAGCTACAGAACTACGATGGCCGCCAAAGCTGATGTAGAGGCTGTGACTGCGCCAAAGCAAACCCGGAAGCCAAAAACTTTTATGGCGAGACACCGTCACATGTGACTTCGCATCATGGACGCGAAGGAACACTTCGTCTGCTAATCGAAGCCAATGCCAATCTAGAAGCTGTGGCCATGAATAGAGCCGCCACTGCATCTAGTCGCTACACGAGGCCTCACAGAGATCGTGCAGGTCTTGATCGACTCCAAAGCGAAGGTAAACTCTCTCGTAGCAATAACAACACTCCACTGCATATGGCCGCTTAAAAGGGCCCTAATGAGTTTGTAGCAATCCTGATCAAAGCAGGAGCCAGCAAGAGAGCAAAGAATGGTGGTGGTCTGACGCCGAAGGATATGTCGCTGAACCGCAACCACAGAGATATGGCCAAGATCCTTTAAGCACTTCTTAAACATCATGAAAAAGAGAACGCGGAATGCTGGATAGTCTTATTCTTTTCTGTCAGACTTCGGCATTTCAAATGAATGTGGAAAAGCTCTAAAAATCAGGTTCCCAAAAGTTGTTTGATAAAGCTAGGTGAACATTGCATTTGTCTAAGGAAGGATATTGTTAGTAGGGAAGATGAAACACCCTCAACAGCAGAAAAGAAAAGTTTAGGGAAAAATGCCTTCAGGTCAGTACTTGTTGTTTAGCAACTTGTTTTAGAGTATATTATATATTTTAGGCGTTTGCTTTGATTGGGTGCATACTGGAATGCAAAGCACAGTTTTTATCACAAGTGTTTACGTCTGTTATAGACTGCGCACACTAAGTATATTTGGTACAAAAATATCTGGAGCTGGTAGCTTGATACTAGAAAAAAAGAGGCAGACGTAGTAAAACGATGACAGCACAGACGATTAAGGAACAGTTCAATGATGAAGGAATGAAATGGAAAAATAAATAAATTATCAATATCAATGGCTAAACGGAGAGCATCAACATAAAACTGTATACGGACTCTTAAGGGTAGTAAAACACGAACTGAAAAGTGTAAAATCTAATGGCGAAGACATCGAGTACCCTATATTTAAGAACTAAGATTCCTCAGTTGTGCCTAGTTGTGCACAAGGACTGGTGCGGTGCATACAAGGTCTTGCACGAAAGATAATGAATAGGGCTAACTTGCAGAAACGGATTGCAGTGTTGGATCTGACTCTTTCCAAGCCTATGGCTCAAAGTTGAAATTGTTCTACCAGGTACTTCAGACAATTACTCAGCATGTCACGTCTAGAGGTTTTGCGTACCTATTCCATACCCGGGCCTGTAGCGCGTCCCCATACTGGCCCATAGGGAAGTGCGGCACTGGGGATTTGTAACAGTTCTTTAATATGAGTGGCAGACGACGAAGCGATATATCTCGGTGGTAGCCAAATCGACTCATTTCCTTGCTTTTTTCGTCATGCGCAGTTGTTAAATTACCTCAAAACTTGTTTAAAATTCCGCTATTCTAGACGAAAACTTTCTAACAATGCTGCGAACAAATATGACGAACATGACGCTGTCGACTCAATTACTGCTTATTTCACAAACGCTGTAAAATTGATTCAAAATGAGAAGGAATAAATGAGTAAAATATGTAAAATGCTAGTGTGATGAATAAACGAAATAAAATAAATCAATAAATAAACTAGAAAAAGTATGGAGTGCAGCTAACGATATGTGACGCATAAGGCATTGCGTGGATGCCACTTTTACTCTAAGCTGGCTATCCTATCAGGGACCAGTTCAACTTAAATGCAAAACTATCAGAAGAATTGTTGTCGCATGCAGAAACCAGTAACGTTATTTTTTATTTTTAAGTTTTTGATACTTCGTGCTGCATGTACGATGATACCATGTGCGCAAAACATCATGGTCCCTTTGATTTTTTTTTTTTTTTAGTAAGTCGAGGAAAACTACACCAGCTGGGAACAATAAGAAACTCCGCTTTTGAAGTTAGCTCAGTTTCAACTATATTAAACATAACATAGCAACAATTGTCCACGGCCAAACTACGTAGAAAGTACCCGGTCCCGTCAGGCTCCGGAAGTCAAGCTATGTTAGGCCCAGTCAGTACTTGGATGGACGATGGCCTGGGAATACTGGGTACCGACAACTTTTTCTATTAATTTTTCAGCCCTAATACGGTATACGTGCAAAAAATTGGGTTTGCATGACTAGATTTATGCTGAAATACAAGCAAATATGATGACTAGGAAAAAGCCAACACAAAAGGTTGACACTTCGCTAGCTTTGTAGATGAACTGCTATACACTCTAATACCTCTTAGTAGCACAATACGTAACGAAAAGTATACATCATCAATTATACTTAGTTTATAATACTTAGCTGTACTATAGTAGTGGTGCAGTCAAGACTATTAAATAATGTTATTTTTAATTCAATTTACGCTTCCGTACGCTTGGCACGTGTTGCGTTTTCAGATATGTTTCAAGTCCTACCGCCAGGTAGCGAAGCGATATTTTCAAAAATAAAAACAAGGTTTGCAGTGCTTTCAACAGTTTTTAAAGAGAATCAAGCAAATTTGATAAAATATTCGATATTTCCTTTAAGATCTGTCTTAAACTAAGTTAGTATTTCATAGAAATGAGACTTGCTGACAGAAATATTGTTAGGTTTACTTATAATCCGTGATTTACTGGTCAAAACTGGGAGGCTTGAGCTCTGTTACGCCAGAATCTATAAGTAGACCCTCGAAACCTTTGGAGAATTAAGATCATACTTCACAGGATCATTTCTGTAGTATGTTCGACTGGTTTCTGTTCTGAAACTGGGAATCCCGCAAACCACGATGAGGAGTCGTGACGCTCGCCCCTGAGCGTGAAGCGGACCGAGGTTTTCGCTGCCCTGTGGCGTCTACCTCGGTCTTTGAGGATCGTTCGCGGACTGTCCTAGTGGCGGTCCGTGAGGGGGCGGACGTGTTCTGAGTGGTTGCATCGAAACGTTTATTAAATTAAATTAACACATTTCGGTACATGATATTATATTACGCATACATTGGACGATAAACGAAACAACTGTAGTTTAGATCTTGACCGTGTGCATTGTACAAACATGACCCGAGTTTAACAATACTCGGTGTATCTAACAAGCTTGACCAAACATAGTACTAGTTCAACAGAAAAGCACAGTGTTGAGTTCCCAATGTTCTAACATTTGATAGCACGGCAAGTCCTATCTCCGTATGTTAATGTTGCGAGCACGAAACTAGCACTAAATTCCTGCGGATGAGTGCTGTCGGTACTACAAGTGCTCAAAGCCTCGGCCGCCTGGCCTCAGTTTTCTCAATGCAGCCATCCGCAGAAATCTAGCGCTAGTTTCGCTCTACAAGCATTAACATGGAGAGATAGGACCACAGTATAGAAATAAACAGTACGGCAAGGCTCTCTCTCTCCCTAAGTTAAAGCCGCGAGCTTGGAAATTAGCGCTCGGACGGAGGTAAATTAATTTACTATTATAAGAATATTATTTTGCCACAGTTTCTAGACGAGCGGCGTTGTTCAGTCCGAATTGGAATCGTGCAAGTTTCTTGACTGATGCTTTTTAAATAGCACTGTAGATCCTTACCGTCAGATACTGTCAACGTCTTTTAGACGCAACAAAATCGAGTTGTGAGAATTAATAGATCTTGTTATGCCTATCAATCAACGTTGCAAATGAAGTAAGTTGTCTTAATGGCGGCACTTGGGCAATTTGTGTTTGGCTCTTTATTAGTATCCGTACTGCCAAGTTGTTACTATATGCTGTACGTCCCAGGACGGAATGATAGTACACAAGAAAAACCATCAAGGACTTGTAAAGGAGACTGTCAACTATGAAGGACAAACAACAAAAGTCTCAATCTTTGTTCGTCCCTTTCTTCAAACTCCATCATAAATCATTTGATATATCAAAGGGTTCAAGATTTTTTAAGCTGTAAAACTGTTTATAATATAGATTATATTGTTAAATAATTAACAATTAATAAATACTATTATAATATTGTACTGGCTCGTTCTTTGTTTGTTGGGTTTTTCCAAACCATCCAACTCGTCATCCGAGATAAAGAGTTATCGTTCTTCTTAGAACTGGTCACAAGAAGTCCAAACATGAAAAGTAGCTGCTGGTTTTAAGGGGGCCAGTGCACAAAAGTAAAGTCAAACACAACCTTTTTAACATTATCAGTTTTCATTTTGAAAATTGATTCATCGTAACATAATTCCGAGAGGCAGCTTTCGAGCTCCTTATGCTGACACGGTAGTTTTAACTCCATGCTTTGCTTTGTTTATATATTTTGATTTACCATGAAGTGCTTTGTGCTAAACAATATATGAACGCTCGGAATGGTTCAACCTTTGAATAACTATTACTGGTTTTTACTGATTTATTTCATACGGTACATTTTCAGACACAGCCGTTCATGTAAGTTTTATTTTTGGCGGTTTCTGTAATGTAGTCTCGTGCTCCGCACTGCACTGCCTTTGGATGTAATACTGGGAATTTTCAGAACTGTAGGAGGATAGTACCAAGGGTATATTCAGCAATCCGAGACGATCTGCGAGAAATACCCGGACAGATTTTCATAGTATTCTAATTAACCTGACGCTGTTTGGTGTTGCTGATTATATCACAAACTGTCTTCACTTCCTAGGACTGATTGTTTAGAATCGATTTCCGCTTTAAGCACAACGTAGGTGCAGTTAGAACTTCAAGTAGGGTGTACAGAGTCAAACAAATGTGTGTTCATGACAGAGGAAAAGGACAAGTGCTAAAGCGTTTTCGTCCTTTATGTAGTATTCGTAAATCCGGAAAGAAGCACACAGTACAACTGACCATTCCAACGGTAAAATTCATGACAGACCCGGTACCCGGGGTGACAAGTAGCCATATTTCGCTCAGTGCTGCCTTCCTCATTATAATGTTTTCTCACTCAGCAATAACGGACAATTGGCCATGGTGTTTTGAGACACCTGAATATGGTTGAATAATTTCACCAGTTCATGACAACCTATTAAGCCATTTCAAATCTATGTAACCTCCACATTTTATACTCACTATTTAACAGACTTGCGATACTGTTGTGTCAAATGTTTAGTCCGCTATTACTGAAACCCAGTAACGCATCAGAAATAATTCGAAAATACTTGGGACAGGAACATTTAGGCATGAATGTATAAAACTTTTTACTGCTAACTGTGAGTCAATAGCGGAGGGACCGGTTAAAGAAGTAGAGGGGAGGTCAAATCTACGTTGACCAATTATTTCCTACATAATAATCATTACAACAGTATTTGATTTGCGTCTTAAATCATATTCTTTAAGGATTGCAAGAGGATTGGGTGTCTTTTATACTAAGAATAAATAGCAGTAACTAGACCAGAGATGATGATGGAGTCTCTTTCAGAGGTATCGTAACCTGCATTACTGGTCAAATGCTTGTGAAAAACCACACAGATGTATGTAACTATGACAGCATTTAAAACTGGTGTCTTACTGTAAGTGCCATCTTCCGGAACTTGGGAGATGTGGGACGAAACCAACGATAAGATTATGGCCCATAACCCATATAGCAAGAATAGCGTATCAGAGCTTGTTAAGTTGAATTTGCAACATCTGGTCAAGGTTTTAAGGTTATTATCATTCTTAGTAGACATGAAATTTTAGGCACATTAAAAATTAAACAAACTGCACTTTGCACCTTCCAAGGAAGCGTTTAACAATGTCGCCTTCTTGTGTTTATAGTGGTAATAATTTCAATCTTATTTTACTATTTATCTTCTTTATTTCTGACTGTTAAGTCTTCTTCATTAATACGCCGTTATCCTCAACAAATTTTATGCACGCAGTTACATTTTCCAGTCGTTTCAACCCTCATAACAGAACTCACTGAGGAGGACAATTTTCTTTCACCATGTTAGTGTACACTGTAGACGATTCTACAGGATACCAAGTCCTCGGTAGTATAGTGGTTAGTATCCCCGCCGATCAGTCGCAAATTTCCGAGCTCTCGATCTGACCTCGTTTTGACCTCATTTGCATAATTTCTCAGAATTCCTTTTTCATTTCTCGGTTCAATTGGCCTTGATTTTCAATTAAGTTTTGAATAATTAATTAGGGGTTTAACCCCATTTCCCCATTTTGTCTTTTCTTTTTTTTGGGTTTTTTTTCCTCCTCCGCAACACGTGTGAGGATGGACCAATGGAAGGTGACCAACACCGCTCAGGTGGATTTCGGAGAACTTCAGGTAAAACCCAGTATGCTGAGCATACATAAATGGCTAAAGCAAATCGGAGTTGAAAACGAAAAGGTTTCGGGAATCTGGGGGTGCGTCAATCCCAGCGCGCCCTAGTTAGGATTACGTTCCACCATGAAAAAGATTACGATGACTTCTTAACCAAGTTCGAAGGGCAGGCGACATTCGATCACGCCGAGATAGGGGATATCCCTGTGTCTATCTCCCGCTTTGGGGAGGATACTCGTTTCGTTAGACTCGCGGACGTGCCGATTCAGGTACCAAACGATGTGATCAAGGCTAAGTTGGAGCCTTATGGGAAGGTCCTGGAGGTTCGTAGAGATCGATTTCGGCCATCCGAAGGAGCGAACGAGGATTATTTCGACTGCTGGGCCGGTTACGTTACCGTCAAAATGGTAATATCTCAGAACATCCCCTCATACATCTGGTTCAAAACGTACAGGGCTTTCGTTACTTACCAAGGCCAGATTCGAACTTGTGCCTTGTGTAATCAGCAGGGGCACTTGGTCGCCGATTGTCCGAGAAAGGCTTCCAAACCGGTTAGAGCGCCCATGCCGTCCAGACGGTGGGAAACAGTACCCGCCCGCAGACCCGATCCCCAAATCCCGAATCCAAACCCTTCCATCGGAGCAGCTCCTCCCCAACTCTCTCCGCCGGCTCCGCAGGAGGAACTCCCGATAGCACCTACCACGACCGAACAACCAGAAGACACTACCGGTACTGAGGCTAACCCTGAATCGAACGATCTGCAACCCAGGGACCCTGCTTCCCAGATGGAGGTTCCGTCCCCATCTCAGGAGGTAGAAGTCCGCGAAACTGATCCCGAGCCCCGACTTTTCGTGTTCTCTTCTTCACTGCCAGAAGACCTCGACAACCTTCCTCTCTCCACGCGGGCTCAGAAAACCACTCGATCCAAGGAGCACAGTGTCTCTTCGTATAAATCTGACCTCGACAGCTCAGATTCTGAACCAACCGATCCCGAAAACCAGGAGAAGCCAAATGAGACCAGCAACAGCGACGACGATCTTCAAAAACTCGCAAACAAACAAGCCAAGAGAGATCGAAAGAAGAGAGCAACTCGGAGCAAGAGTAGGAGCAAGTCGGCTCAAGGCTTGAAGTCGTAATAAATTCAAAAATGTCCGCTCAACTGAAAATAGCCTCCCTTAACATCCGAGGCATTCAGCTGGAGGGAAAACTAAAAATACTGTGCGATACCTTTCTTTCTAATTGTTTTGACATAATTGGCCTCCAGGAAGTCACATTCCAAAACAGCGTAACCTTAGAAAACCACTTCAATTGCATTTATCACGCAGGTCCGTCCAAGCTTGGGACGGCCATCCTAATTCGCAAGGGCATCCCATTCGAAGGGGTCCTGAAGGATGCGGACGGCAGATTGATTCTGGTAAAGGTGGCAGGGGTATCAATCATCAACATCTATGGTCCATCAGGGCGTAGCAAAAGAGAGCAAAGTTTCGACTTCTTGCGAAGCACGATCCCGGCCTATGTAGCAGCCACAAAGGGGCCGTATATTCTGCTCGGTGACTTCAACGCCATTGACAGACTTGCTGACTTCGCTAGCTCAGGCAAAAGGAAGAAACGCAGCGCGGTTACGAATAGGTTCCTCGGCGAATTAGCCAGATCTCAGAACCTGACCGATGTCTGGGTCCACCTTCGTGCTACCGAATCAGGCCATACCTTCTACTACCCAGCAGGGTCGTCCAGGCTCGACCGCTTTTACGCCAACGCTGCGGCCCTCCCCTCCATCAAAGGAATATCCCTGACGCCGATCGCTCTTAGCGATCACAAGTGCATCCATATTAGCCTGGCAGCCCCATCAAGCCAGAGGGTAAAGTCCGAGAGTCCGAGCCAGTGGAAACTTAATACCAGCGTCCTACGGGAAGAGGGGTACAACAAACTAATTACGAACTTTTGGTCACACGCCGTGCGCCTCGAGGAACGCAACAGGAACCTGCTGGCTTGGTGGGACCAGGTTAAGAGGGATGTACGGAAGATCTCGATCGACTACAGCACGCGGCGAAACAGGGAAATCAGGCTAACCAGGCAGTTCTACCAGGAATGCTTGGCTGAATCCTCCGACCTACTTGACGGGCCGAATGGAGACTGGGCAGAACACCTGGAACTCCAGAGGAACATCCGCAAATGGGAAGAAGGAAATCTGAAAGGGGTGGCTGTGCGGTCCAGAGCAGCAGAAACCGTAGAGGGAGAAGTGGGCTCCCTGTTCCAAGTCAGCCGACAAATGTCAGTCCACCGCAACGGGACCATCACCAAACTTGAAGCTGCAGACTCGCGCATCCTGACCTCCCCAGAGGAAATCATGCAGGAGCTGGAACGGACTACCCGTGCACAGTTCCAGGACCCAGCCGCGAACAGCCACTCTTCTCACTCCTCTACCGATTTCCTAGACCTCGTGAAAGATCGTTTCAAAGGGGACCCCGACACCCTCACCCGTAAGCTGACCCCAGACGAGATCTGGTCAGCCATGAAGAAATGCAAAACCGGGAAGTCACCGGGGAGTGATGGTCTCCCGTACGAGTTCTACCTCCATTTTTGGAGTGTTATCAGAGACGATTTCACCGCCATGGCAAACCAGATCCTGGATGGGGGATCGACCAGCGCCTCACAAGGAACCGCCCTCATCCGACTCTTGCCCAAGACCCCGAACGCTGTCGTGGCCGGCGATTTTCGCCCCATCGCACTCCTTTGCTGCGACTACAAGATCGTCGCCCGCGCTCTGACAGACAGGCTGCACCAGGTCCTGCCAGATATAATAAATCCCCGCCAGAAAGGAGGAATACACGGGAGAGCCATTCACGACAGCCTGTCCCTTTTCAGGGACGTCATAACCTTCGCGTCGGACAGAAGCTTTCCCGGCGGACTGCTAAGCATTGACCTGGCCAAAGCTTACGACAACGTGGATCGGACGGTTCTCTGGAACGTGATGTCCGCTATGGGCTTCCCTGAAAAATTCATCCACTGGCTACAAGCTCTATACTCGTCACCGTCCATCAGGGTGATCAACGGTAATCAGCTATCGAAGCCCATAGCGGCAGAACGTTCCATACGGCAAGGGTGCCCGCTCTCCATGCACCTGTTCACGATATTTCTGGAGCCATTCCTGGAGAAGATCGAGCGCCAGATCAAAGGGATCAAGATCTTCAATCAAAAGGTGACCGTCCGAGCCCTCGTCGACGATGTCACAATCTTCGTGTCCTCGGACGCCGACATCGAAAAGGTGGGAAACGTCTTGGAGGAGTTCAGCAGCTGGGCCGGAGCGAAGGTGAACTATAACAAGACTAACATCCTGGGAATTGGATCCTGGAAGGATCGGACAAGCTGGCCACTGCTTTGGCTGAACAGCGCAGCAACATTGAAACTACTGGGAATTCCCTTCACCTCCTGCATGTCCACCACGATCACCAGCGCGTGGGAAAAAGTTCACAGAAGTTTCATCGGGACATTGCGCGAAAATTTCGGCCGCCGACTGACTCTCCCGCAACGAGTCCGGTTCATCAACTCCACCGCCATTGCCCATGCTCTATATGTAGCGCGAGTCCTCCCATGCCCTGCCGACATAGCCACCAAGATGGAGATCGAACTGCTAAAGTTCGTCTGGGCCGGAAAGCTGGAACGAGTCAAGAAGCAGGTACTTTTCGCAGAGAAGGAGAAAGGTGGTTTGAAACTGATTCATCCCAACACATTTTTCAAATGTGTGTTCCTCAGAAGCACGGCCTCGACACTTTTCAGCACAAACGACGACGCAGCCACTAAGCTACTCGTATTCTGGTTGTCGTTCCCTCTGCGAACACGAGTACCTCGTCTGTACTCGGGCAACTTAACACCGAAGTCCCTGAGCGTACCTAGTCACCTAACGAGCTTTCTGGAAGACCTGAAAACGGCCTTAGAACGAGGGTGGGTTACAAGCGGGAATCAAGGCTCCAGAGTCAGAGCGCTGTATTCCTCCTTCATCGAGAGCCAGACGATGGAAGGAAAAATGATGTCCAGGCTTCCGCACCTCGACTGGCAGTCTATCTGGAAGAATACTCACCTGATCAACGGCACCCTGCAAGAACGGGTGTATATGTTAAACCATAACATCCTGCCAAGTAGAGAGCGATTGCACAAACTGGACCCCAAGACCGACCCCCTCTGCGAGCGATGTGCAGGTAGCGTGGAAACCTCAATCCACGCCCTAGTCGAGTGCCATGAACTACAAGCAGCCACCAACTGGTTACAACAGAAGCTCCAAACACTTGAGTACAAGGGTGCCCCAGTAAACCTGGAGGAAGCCATTCGCCTAAATCTGCCAGGAGGACCCAACAGGAAACATCGCGTGGAACTGGTCGCGGTTTACGTATCAGCAGTCTGGGATTGGAGGGAAAGGAAGAAAGTACCACCGGTTTCTGCCCTGGACGAAGCCTGGAAGAGTCATCTCGCCTGCCGAAACTACTAGCGACAACCGAAGCTCAACGAGTGCGCCTTCTTTCATTTCAATTTTTTTTTTTTTTTTCGTTTTTCTCTTTTTTTCACCTGTAAATATGCTTCAGTGATCTCATGACTAATTAATTCGGAACAATACAAAATATAAAAAAAAAAAAAATTCCCCGCCGGGGAGGACAAAATTTTGTGAGTTGTTTTCTCGCCTGTAAAATTGTTGTTCGCTGGCCATTGTGGCTGGTAGCAACATCTTTGTAAACGAAACGTTTTGGTACAAGTGTTTTGCATGCATCGGTGTTTCAACACCAAGTCATCTCAAAAGTTCTTGCTGTGGAAAAGGAAAGGAAAGTGTATATGCATACTTCTTTTTATGTATATAAGCAATGACTGGAGCGATCAGTACAAAAAGTAGTCATCGAACAGAATTAGAACAAGCTTTCATGCAGTCATAGTCAAACCTAGGATGAGTAAAACACGCATAAAACGGAATTTCCCGGTAATTATTTAGATGTACTGTTGGTTTTGTTAGTTTTGTTGTTTGCATTCCCAACTAAACTATTCAACCTTGAAGTAATCACGCCTAGTTTTTATGGCACCAGCTATTGTTTTCAAGAATTCGTCAGACAATTCTTAATCACTCTGCTTCACGAAAATTGTCAGAATACAGAAAAGATAAGGATACCATTCCTTTTACAAAGTACCCTGAACGCTTTTTCACTAATCTGCTGGAATTTTAAAAATTATTTCTTTTGGTTATATTTTCAGTCTGCGCAACTACTTTGCGTATTGTTTCAGAAACGTAATACGAACAAAAACTGCTGGCCGAGACCACCTTTCCAAGCGTCAGAATTTAGGACTCCAGTCAACGGATAAAGTCCTTGTTAACTAGAATAGCAGAGACATGTAATTTTGATTACCATGTAAAAATGGGTAGCTTGTTCGCATACCGCGGTCATCTGCAAATGCACAGTCACGCTCATAAAAAAAAATGGTATACGCAGCATGGGAAGGTTGCATGTTGTTTCTTGCTGCTAATAAAATCATTTACGAATGAAAATTAGTTAGGTCAGACTAAAATAATTGTATTTCAACTAAACTATTTTATATTATCAAGCCATTTTATGCAAAAATCTGAAAAACTGACGTTAGCTTTCCCATGCCGTACCCTTTTTTTTAATTAACATGACTGTATATATAGCTTCCTTCATTTTTTACGTTTGCGCAGTTGACGAGAAAGGCAGAAGTAATAACTAGCTGGAAAAGCTTAACTTAAATTGATCTACGTTCCACATAATGAACCGTACTGAACAACTGTAAAAGCTTTATCGCAAATGATCTACGGTCCATAACTAGGGCTGTCTTTACCCTATTGAAACGCTTCTTTCGTTCTTGGGGAAATGCCCGTTGGAATTTTACATCGTTGTTAAAAACAGTGACTAACAGCAATAATAACTCATGTAGTATGGACTCGCAGAAACAGAAAACGTGTCAATTAGACACAAGACTGAAAGCACACTACTTAAGAAGTTGAAATTATAATAATCGTAACAATTCAGTCAAGGTGAATAGTTCGTGTACGAATCTGGAGAATAGCCCGTCATACACTCGTGCTTGCATTAGAAAGTTCGTCGGGAAACCCATTACGTTCGAAAAGCGGGTTACCACAAAATGCACAGCAATCAGTTTAAAGCAAAGAATGGTGGGCGAAGCACAGCGTCGTGTCACACTTATTTCATCCCTCTATCGTATATTATCGTGCTTTGATAACCGATCAGGGGGAACCATAACACAAACGTTGAGTACAAAACTTTAAAACGATGACAATGGTTTTTAAAGGATTGAAATATTTTCCAAGCGGAACCGATTATTACAGACTGACAGCTAAGGAAACAAAAACTATTGATTCGTAAGAGTTTCGCACGCACCACAACTACTTTGATTACCGGAGGGTCTATTAGAAGACGGTTAGAAAATGGCAGTGTGTTAAGATTCCCAAACACAACTTTTGAGTTAGCCCGAGCATGTTGGATAGAAATAAAATGGACGCACAGTAGCGTCAACGGCCATACCACGTAGAAAGTACCCGGTCCCGTCAGATCCCGGAAGTCAAGCTACGTAGGGTCCAGTCAGTACTTGGATGGGTGACCGCCTGGGAACACTGGGTGTTGTTGACTTTTTACGCATGTAAAACTTGAAATATGTTTGTAAAATCGAGGAACGGTCATAGCTATTACATATCAATGGACCACTTACGATCATCCATCACCAGTAACAACTGGGAATTTTAAAATTCGTTTCCCCCCTGTTGCAACGTATTGTATTTGCCAAGTCGGTTGAAGTTTAACACAATATGAATCACTCTCATAAATGTATTTTGATGGATTAAAACTGGTTGACAGTATTTAAGGTCAAGGGTCTAGTTTATAAAAGACACCAAACCAGACACGTACACCCGATTTTACTTCGAAATGAACAATGCTGTCCGTCTGAAAACCGGGGGAAGACAATATTCGTTAGAATGGTTCTCATTGACTTTAATCGAATGTAAAAGACTTGATCTACTAAACGACAGAGAGGTTTAAATTTTAAAGACTGAACTGTAACAGACTGTTTAGCGTCCGAATAGTCTGTCATCTAGCGGCCAAATTCTTCAGTTGAATCAGTCATTGCAGATTCTAGCGCTAGATGACGCTAGTGAATCCTGTCGTTTTTCCACTGTTCAACCGGTACGATCGCTATCCATCTATCGGTTAAAGTCAAATGCGTGGCATGATACAAATATTGGCAAGTTCAGATGGGTGAGTACCTACTTAACCTGTATTCTGCAGCCGACAGAGTACGTTACGCATCTCGGGCCAAAACGAATGAATGAACCCGTTTCCTACAGGAGCCTACAAGAAGTGAAGGCACAGAGGCTAGCGATGCGATTTCAGCAGATATTTGGTGGCCCTGAAAAGGGCCGTGGGGTTGATGGATTGAAACACGAACCGGTCTTTTAACCGCCGAACCCGTAGAGGGTGCGGCCTTGCCGCTTCAGGGCGTAGACGACGTCCATGGCGGTTACGGTCTTGCGCTTGGCGTGCTCAGTATAGGTGACGGCATCACGAATCACGTTCTCAAGGAAGACCTTAAGGACACCACGGGTTTCCTCGTAGATGAGGCCAGAGATACGCTTGACTCCTCCGCGACGCGCAAGACGGCGGATGGCGGGCTTAGTAATGCCCTGGATGTTGTCGCGAAGAACTTTGCGATGACGCTTGGCGCCTCCCTTACCGAGTCCTTTGCCTCCTTTGCCGCGGCCTGTCATTTTCGGAACTAAACTGTTTGGAGAATGTGAAAGGAGCGTTCAAAGTGCGGCGTTATAAACCCATGCCGCATGGCAATTATTGGCTGACGCGAGATGGTCTGAACCAAAAGGCGGGGTCTTTCCTTTGTTCAAGCGACTCCCAATAGAAATAGAGCATTCGGTTGGATTCGTCAACGTCCGCTACGCGGAAGTTTACAGTGGCGAGACTACAGCACATATACCGTATCTTACGAGGACATTTCAACATAATGGCACGTACCAAGCAAACTGCTCGCAAGTCTACAGGCGGTAAAGCCCCTCGTAAACAGCTGGCAACCAAGGCTGCCCGCAAAAGTGCTCCGGCAACCGGCGGAGTCAAGAAGCCTCACCGTTATCGTCCGGGCACAGTTGCTCTTCGTGAAATCCGTCGCTACCAGAAATCGACTGAGTTGTTGATCCGCAAACTGCCCTTCCAGCGCTTGGTACGTGAAATCGCCCAGGACTTCAAGACGGACCTGCGCTTCCAGAGCTCGGCCGTGATGGCCCTCCAGGAGGCCAGTGAAGCCTATCTGGTCGGTTTGTTCGAAGACACCAACTTGTGCGCTATTCACGCTAAGCGCGTTACCATTATGCCCAAGGACATCCAACTAGCCCGTCGTATTCGCGGAGAACGAGCTTAAATTACCTGACCACGCCATCAATAACCCTACGGCCCTTTTAAGGGCCACAAATTTGAAACGAATAGAGATCTCTGCTGTCGTTCACAGTGTGTGAATATAAGGTATCGGTTACTTGGAGTGGCACATGATTTTTTAACTTAATGTCGAAGATTTAGAAGACTTCATTAGCCTATAATATGGACAAATCAGTCTCCAAGTCATGTTTCATCTTTCACGTTGAAGGTACTCGTGCATACTCTAGTATCACCTTGTCTCTACCTTTGCCAAACCGAAGACTGAGTTGCTCTCGCCTTTTTAGTTTTAAATTTCAATAACTTTAAAGCATGTCACAAAAATCAAAAATCGATCATATCTGAAGCAACGAAGACTGAGTAGATGAAAACCCTGATGCGTTGATGGGCACAAATGCCCATACATTACTGTCATAGAAAACTAGAAGCCAGTATCACTGAAGAGGAGCTGTGCACGTTACTGCATTGGTATACCCTTTCACAACCAACTCGCGCACTTCTCCCAGAATGAAAAGCAACTTACCAGTCCCTAGTGTGAGATACAAATTTGTGGATTGGTCATAACTCCAGAACATTTTCCTTAATGAGTACATGAACATCATCTTATTTCAACTTTCTCCTAATTTCATATTTCCGTAATACTTATCTTGAACAAAGATCGATCGCTATACTCGATCCTATGGAGCGTCATGATTTGGTAGCAAGGTAGCAGATCTTTCCAAAAGCGCGTGGTGGCCCTGAAAAGGGCCGTTGGTAAACAGGCTTTTTGACGTCGATTTATTCTGACTTCTCGGTCTTCTTGGGTAGCAAGACAGCCTGGATGTTGGGGAGGACACCGCCCTGGGCGATGGTGACACCAGACAGGAGCTTGTTCAGTTCTTCGTCGTTACGAATGGCCAGCTGCAAGTGGCGCGGGATGATGCGGGTCTTTTTGTTGTCACGGGCGGCGTTACCGGCCAACTCAAGCACTTCGGCAGCCAAGTACTCCATCACTGCGGCCAGGTAAACGGGCGCTCCGGCTCCAACGCGCTCGGCATAATTGCCCTTGCGCAGCATACGGTGAATACGACCGACGGGGAACTGAAGTCCAGCGCGGCTCGAACGAGTCTTCGCCTTTCCCTTAACTTTTCCTCCTTTACCACGTCCAGACATGTTTACACAACGAAAAGTAGGAGTTTAAAGTGTGGAAATTCAATGCAGACCGTTTGCTATATAGGCCACGCCGGGCGACTGAAGCTTGCAAAGTTTAGTTTTACTTTGCAAATTAACAGCATTGTTTACCCGGAATGAGTACTCAAACATCTTGAAAAAAGTTCCTTATATTATTTTCTCTACAAGTCACTGATTCTAACTTATTTTTTGAACAGAAAATAAAATTAATTGTGCTACAACTTTCCACCAATGGAAATAGAGGAAGCTGTTGGTCGTAGCTCGCAGCCTTAGAATCCCGTATAAACAGGCCAGCAGTACAGCTGTTCCGGCATCCATTCCCAGGAAACCTAAATCGAAACATGCCTCCCAAAGTTAGCGGAAAGGCAGCCAAGAAAGCCGGTAAGGCCCAGAAGAACATCAACAAGGACGACAAGAAGAAGAAGCGCCGCAGGAAGGAGAGCTACGCTATCTACATCTATAAAGTCTTGAAGCAGGTTCACCCGGACACTGGCATCTCCTCCAAGGCCATGAGCATCATGAACAGCTTCGTCAACGACATTTTCGAGCGCATCGCCTCCGAGTCGTCCCGTCTGGCCCAGTACAACAAGCGCTCGACCATCACGAGCAGGGAAATCCAGACCGCTGTGCGTCTCCTGCTTCCCGGTGAACTGGCAAAGCACGCCGTCAGCGAAGGAACAAAGGCAGTCACCAAGTACACCAGCTCCAAGTAAAGTGGCTTCTGACTTAGTACTACACCCAACGGCCCTTTTCAGGGCCACCAAATTTGTTTAAAAATTGAGAGTGAGCTTGCCGGATACTACCGGTCCATCTGCACGAGACCAGAGTCGTCGCCAGAGAATAAATAAGTTGCATGCCGTAATTATTTCACAAGACTACCGGTAGGTGGCGTCGTGCAAGACAACAGCAACTGGCGGCATTCACCGGCTCTCGTGAATTTGTGCGTTATTCTCTTCTCCCCTTCGTGTTCATTTCTTATCGCTGGTAAACCCAGACGGGAAGGGGATATTTTACTATCGCAAAGCAGCTGACGCCAGCCCTGGCATGTTATAAGCTGGCAAAATTCTATTGTGGGCGAGGCTTATGGCAAATTAAAACAAACCTCGGCTTCTAGGAGAATACCAGGTACATTTGCTGAAAGTGGCCTAACTCTTCATCATCGTCCGCACTCACGTTTAGAAAGAGTACAAGTCTTATCCTGAAGCTTCCCGGTCCTGAGCGAGTTTCAATTTCCGTGCGTTAAAAGTACCACTGGACATGTGTGGATATTCTTGTCACGTTCATTGATTCATTGTGCACTCCTTGAGTTAATAAATAAGCTAGTCTTTGGTTCTGACATTCACATTTTCACTACGTGCAGCCGGTGTATGCGTTAAAACGTGAATGAAAGCCCTTGCCGAGCAGCGCATGGCTTTCGAATTCAGAACCTGAATTCAGGTCTTGAAGCGAAAAATAAAAAGCCAACAGCACCCAGTGTTCCCAGGCGGTCACCCATCCAAGTACTGACTGGGCCCGACGTAGCTTGACTTCCGGGATCTGACGGGACCGGGTACTTTCTACGTGGTATGGCCGTTGACATCTACTGGTGAATGGTTAAAAAACCAGAATCTTCCTTTGGGTTGTGTAACATCTCTCTGTCTCTCTCTCTCTCTCTTGGTCTCCGAGCACAGTCAGCTGAGTGGCCGTTCACAGGCCATCGCATAAGATAATGAAATCCCATGACACGCTCACTTGGAATATTACAGTTTGAAATCTCTGCGACAGATCATTCTTTTTCTTGCACCTCCCCCCCCCTAAAAGCATTTTTTAATCCAGTGTTCAGTTAGCTTGTGTCTGTACTTAACGACAGTCGAGTTTATGATCTCTAAGTTTCCGTTTCCAATTTTCACGGATATATGAAGACAGCCTCTACTGAATATGCAAGAAAAAAAAACATCGTACAGAGAAGCGCTCATAACGTTTCTATAGGCCACGCATGGGGCCGCTACAAGGGAAAATCCTTAAAACGATCTTGATGTATATTGCTAAATACTCACGGGATTATGGGTCGGGAACTCCAATTCAGAGCGGAAAGTAGCGGTATCCAGATTTCACAGGCGCGATAACTAATCCGAGTTTTTCCTAGGTCCAACATTACTTGAATTCAGGGATCTGAACGGAAGGTGTAGTTGTAACGTATCGTAGTCAATCCCTCATGAGGAGTAGACACTGGATATATTCGTGGAATACGTTTATCGGTATTCTTATTGTTTCTTTTTTTTTCTGTTTCCCACTTCCCAGAAGAATACCAAAAATGAATCCAATTCTCACATCTATCGATATTTATTTATTGTTTATTTATTACCTATTTATTCTTGCAAATTTTATTCTTTTGATTGAGCGCGTTCATGGAAAAACCTGAATTTTGGTCAAGGAAGTCAGGGAAAAGTCAGGGAATTTTATGCATTCTGAAAAGTGACAACCCCGAATTAAGAAAAATTTTGTTACTTAAGGCAATGCCGATGACCAGAAAATCGTTGCATTGACGACGAGTGGTTTTACGTTGTTTGGTTTCGTAAACTTATTTTTAATTGTGAGTATCGAAAAAATGAAGATTCAAGGACGAAATCATCCAGAAGCTAGTGACCATGAAAGCGTCAAAGTTTTTTTGAATTTCTCTCGCAAGATAAATACAACACCGTCACAGCCAGACGCTCGAGGGAAACTTTGGCTCTCGCACTGAGGTAAACACGTACATTTGGCTTACCGTTGCATGGGGATAAAATTATTATTATCCAGGTGAATACATTTTCCTGCACGTGTTTTCACTAGACGAGAGAGTAATCTCAAAAATCTTGATCATACAAATGGCTCGAACAGGATTGCAGGTCTAAATAGCGTCTGATAGCGACATCAACAAGGTAGTTCCAAATTGTTGAATTTAAAATTCACTTTGCTGATCATGTTACTCTAAATTGGCAGAAACATTAAACCGAAGAAGCCATAATTCTGAAAACGTACATGTCACCCAAATCTTATCACCGAAGACTTGGGTCCCTCGTACCCTAATGGAAGATTTTCGACAGAGTCAAGTAACTGTTTCAGCCCTTTGTGTGTGCGTATTTCAAACCATTTTTTTGTGTGCAATTTTAAAAGTTTCATGAAAGAATTTGCAAGTCACTATTTGAGGGAGAGGGTCTTCTTTAACAGAATGGTGGCAGCAGCAATTCTGACAGGATGCAGACCGGGTAAAGAGAGAATATGTGGATGTCAAGCAGAAACGTTAGAATCTGATACCACCACTTTTGGTAGTCTTGCAGATACATTTGATAACAGGTGCCTCGCCTATTGGACACACTACATTCAAGAACTTCGGGTGGCTTGTCAGTGGGAATGTTTGTTAAAACTATTGTGCTGGTCTTGTTACTCTGCCAAGTTAGCAGTCAAGCATTCTAATATAGAGTAACCTCATTTGTTTGAATGTTTACTTTCCATAGATTAAAGTGATACTAAAATCATGATAATATGAAAACGTTAGATGACTAAGTATTGGTTGTTCCAGCCAACTCCTTTTTTTAGGTCCAGTTGAGCAGTAGTCTTGACGTAAGAATCAAATCCTTAATTTAATCATCCTGTCATTCCGTGTCTAGGTTAAAGTCGACCTCTCCTTTTTCCTTTTATAATCATTTGTCGTGAGCACGAACTCAAAAAATATATAATTTGTCACAGATAAGCGTCAGTTTTCCGAAGTTGATGGTTAACAAGTAAGGCTACATCTTCTTTTGCAAAGTCCTTTTCAAATGTTAGACGCATGAAATAATTTTTTGAGCGTACCGAACATAAGCTAGAAGGTCAAGCCAGTGAAGTCCTGGTTCGCTTTTAACGTGCTCACTGCAAGCAGTCTGCGGGCGAGCATGTCGCAAGCAAGTCTAACGTTAGCTAGCCACAGCAGTAGAAATGTCTTGCGGTATGGGTGCAAAATACTGCTTAATGAGTGACGAGTTAGCCGCTAGCTGAATCGGCTTGCCGTACGCTAGTTTGTCGCTTCTGCTTGCCGTCGTTAAAACTTTTCGTAAGGGTTGTTTTGAAGTTCATTCCTGTGTCGTAAGGCAGACTACTGCTTGTAAGGGCAAAATCGAGAGTTATAACAAAATCTGCCGTTCTGAACTTTTCACAACCAGTTTTTTTCGTGTAAAGACAATATCTAGCGTATTTGTAATAGTAGGATCGTCTCTTGAAGTTGGTAAAATGGTACCATACAACGTATTCAGCTTATGCATTATTCTGACTTCCTCAATCATTTCTTTTCCCACTCTCGCCGTCATTCCGTTTCAAAACCATTCTTCCTACCACGAACCCTAAGTTGCATTCTCCATAAAACAAGCCGAATATCCGCAGCGAGCCCCTTCACAATCGGGCCTTGCGACCGCTGATCGAACTTCGAAATAAATAAGAATTCAACAGCAACCAATGTTCCCGGGCGATCCCCCATCCAAGTACTGACTGGGCCCGACGCAGCTTCACTGCCGGGATCTGATGGGCCGGTACTTTCGATGGGGTGTGGCCGTTGACACCTAGATGGGGTATTTCAGAACGTATAACGTCGATTCTCTGGTCTACATTCAAGCATATCTTTTCTGGCCTGTGAAGCCCATCTAGTGGGGAAGGGGCGATTGAAATAGCCTTCCTGAGAAGTATATGACGTGCACATACACATGGCACATAGAAAGTAAAAGAGATACGGTGCTATAAATGTAATAACGCTTTTGTTTTTCAAATGCACCATTCGCTGAGTCTAATCTTCAGTCGCACTGTGGTTGAAGTAGTCGTGTTAGATCTGCTCTCCTCGAGATCGTTCCCGTTTTCTGCGGAATGTTGTTACATCATGATAGCTTCGTGCGTGTAATGAAAAATACTGCAGATGAACTACATACGCTATTGTGATATCGCGGATCATATCTTGGGAATATTATCAACAATATGTGCAGAAACTGGCTTGGGTGAACACTACCCGTGTCGCCATGTTAGTATCTGCCATCTAGCGAGGGTGGCTAAAACCTATCAAGTCTATTACAGTAGAGAGGGCTGTCTCAACCCGGGGCCTTCTTTCTTCAGTATTAAAGTAAATAAATAACTGATCCTGATTTAAAAGAGTTTCGTCGCTAGAAAACGATTCACCTGATTATACTTCACGAACGAACCGTAACCATTGGACGAAAATCTTCATACTCTCTACGGTGGTTCTAATTCACCAGTTCAACTGATTTCAATATAGTTTAAAGAAATTCCCATATGCACAACCATCTGATGCAGCAAATATGTCCTGCATTTGAATTAGTCGTGAAATATGTAGCATTTGCCAACATAGGGTTATACATGAACGCTAAGATTGCAGTTTAAAAGGTGTAATATACACCTTTAGCACGTAGCGAATGAACCCTCTGTAGAGCGCGTCGGATAGCAAGTTAACTCGCGAACCAATCCAGCCTTAGCGAGATAACTCGCTACTCGACTTGTTGACTAGCGAGATGACTCGCTAACACAAATCGGATAGCCATCTAAACGGCAAACCAAGACCCCCATTAGCCAGTTGAAACGCTAACAAAAGTGGCTCATTTGCTCGTTAGATGGCAAATCAAATGGTTTGGTTAGCGAGTCAACTCACTAACCGACTCCCATGAATAGCGAGTCAGCTCGCTAACCGACCGTCTCGGATCGCAAGTCAATTCGCTAACGGAGCCTCTTGATTGCAAGTCAACTAGCAAGCGGCCTTAAGTGTGATTTGTTTTGCAATTATGCAATAGTTTGTGTCAACTTCTTTGCTTTAGACTCAGCCTTGTACTGTGGTATATTTGTGGTTTCCTAAATTAAATATGAATATTTCTTATCCCGTTATGCACAAAAATATCTGTAATGTGGGTAATGAATAGTGTCGTAGTATTTTCATGCATTCTAGTCTATTATAATGTTGTATTAGTTTCGTTACTAGTTTTCAAAATAGATTGTGCCTCATTTCAATGGTGATTTTTCATTCCTTTTTCATATTAAATCCCATATCCTATCACTTGTCGTTATCTTTCGATTATTACGAGATATTCCTGTTCCAGGTTAACATCTTAAACTCATAACTAATTTAAAATGAAAATTGACTTGAGAGGATTTGATAAAATCTAAGGGAATATCTCATAACAAAGGTAAACTACGTTTATTTCATTAATTGCCACACGTGATATTGCCCTGGATCATAGATAATATGGGAGTTTCCCCGCTAGAAATTCCACGATATATTAGCGAGCATTCTTGGAAAAAACTTGAAAGGAAACCCAAGCCTTAGGCCCAAAGAGTCGTATTTGTTGAAACCAGGTCAGGTGGATGACCTCTGTCTGCAAAACAGGAATCCTGCGCTTCTATTTTTCATCTTTAAATAAAAATTCTCTTAAACTCATATTCGAAAATCATCAGCATATTAATAGTTCTGAGTAATGAGATAATGAATATGCTAATGTTAGAATGATAATTGTAATATAAATAAAATTATTTTCATGATTGCTTATATAAATCACAAATATTACGAAATAATAAATTCGAGTGTAGTATTACTCTGTACTGATAATACTTTTATTGTACACTTATTACGACTATATTATTGTGGGTATGTATAAATACCGTGTTTTATTTTATTTATTATAGTTTGTAATTGAATTAATAGTAATTAACTCTATAACTGATGCGATAATGGAATAAGTCAGTTCAGTCATTAAAACCGGGAAAGTATATTAACAACTAATTCGTCTACTGAAAGAAATTTTTTTTATGATCCGGCTAATCAACGCCAACTATTTTTTTACGTAGAGCTACTACTTAAACTTTTGTTAAACCTTAAATTTGTTTCATGTTCTGTCCTATTTTTGAAAAATAACCTTAGTTAAAGGAGGTAATCAAACCAAATAATCAACGGTTCGCTTCGTGTATTATAATTGTTATTATTACCACGACAGCAAGACGCGATACTATTAAGAAAACAAGCCATCACCATATGGTCACTGCGTCCGATGATCCTCCGTAAAACCCTTAAAACGGATGTGTCGTTGACAACTTGATAAAACCGACAAGTAAATTCGGTCTTTGCCACAACCAAAGAATTAAGTATGTACAAGGTAATAGGAATGAATTACATACTAAACCGAACTAAACAAGTAAACAACTATGAAGAAGATATGTAGGACAATTCATCACTTAAGGTCGCTTGCAAGTTAACTCGCAATCCGAGAGTCGTTAAGCTAGGTTCACACTAGGCCTGTTTGGTCAAACCGTTTGGGCAAACGGTCTACTGAAATACGATTTTCTAGTTTCTATGAAATGCAAAACGCAAGTAATACAAACAAAATGATTGTTTTGTCCCAGACAATGCTTAGGAAAACCACCAGTATGCTCTGAAGTCTGTAATATGTTTTTTGCAACTCGTTTGCCCAAACGGTTGGTCGAAAACAGCCCTAGTGTGAACCTGGCTTTAGCGAGTGACTTGCAATCCGAGAAAATCGGTTAGCGATTGACTCGCTATTCATGGGAGTTGGTTAGCGGTTGACTTGCGATCCGAGACGGTCGGTTAGCGAGTTGACTCGCTAACCAACCCATTTGATTTGCCATCTAACGAGCAAAATGAGCCACTTTTGTTAGCGTTTCAACTGGCTAATGGGGTCTTGGTTTGCCGTTTAGATGGCTATCCGACTCGGTTAGCGAGTTAACTCGCTAGTCAACAAGTCGAGTAGCGAGTTATCTCGCTAAGGCTGGATTGGTTCGCGAGTTAACTTGCTATCCGACGCGCTCTACAGAGGGTTCATTCGCTACGTGCTAAAAGGTGTATATACACTTTTAAATTGCAACGATAGCGACTTGATTTTACCCCCAACATAGAGTTTCATCAGAATCACTATTAACATTATTCTATACTTTCACTGAGTATCACTCTGAGTTCAGGTAGGACGTTAGCTTGATTCCTTTTAAAACGTAAAGTGTATACTTGTGAAACGTTCAATAGTTAATTCGAACACTGCTAAAACAAGAGGTAGCTATTTAGGACAAAACTTCTGACATAGAGGTACTTTTAACCCGTAGAGGATTGTAAGCAAACGTGAAGGCAGCTTTCACAGCAGAAAAAAAAACTCACTTTGCTTATTACCCTGTACGGATTAAAAAGTACCCTTGATGCAGAAGTGTTGTTCCTAAATAGTTACCCTTGTTTAAACAGTGAACAGAACTTACTTGATGTGCTCAGAATGAGAAAAAAATTAACAATGTTTAATATTTCTTTCGCAAACAGCTGACCTCGACAATAGTAAGGTCGAAACGTATGATCCTGTACTACATCATCAGTTAAGTGATTACAGACTTATTGAAATATCCTGTTATCATGGTCAGAACTCACGATGGTAATAATTCAAGTATATCAACTGTGATTTCGGCAAGCGATTACATAAGCGATTGATGTGTAGATGCTTGTGATGAACACATCGCTTGGAAATTCTGCAGAAACAAATGGTCGGCAGTAACAAAATCCGCTACTTTTCACCAGTCAACAATAAAAGGTTATGTAACTATCGACGGCCATACCACCTAGACAGTACCTAGTCCCGTCAGATCTAGACAGTGAAGCTCGCCGGCCCAGTCAGTACTTGGACGGGTGACTGCCTTGGAAAACACTGGTGCTGTTGATTTTTTTTTTCGTAAATTTTCAAGTTCCAAAGTGGCTGCGGAGAATTTACATAAACAACCTTCATTACACTTCCTATGCGAGGATCACTCTAGATCAAAGTCACCTCCGATCTGTTACTGGTGGAATTGAAATGTTGTGCATACACCGCTAGATGGCATTGTCGATTCAGTTAAAATTGTGCAGTTGTCCGCTCGAACTTACTCGGCCGCGCGACACCCTGTAGCGAACAATGTTACGTGACCAAACTAACTTTGCGGTTCACGGGTGATTGTAGCATGGTAAAGTCCATAATGGAATAAATATTACAGAATAAGCGCTGACTGTAAGTGAGTAAATATATGTTTCTGTAGATATTCCAATCCTGTAATTAAGAAAAATATATATCTGTCAACGGCTAAAAGAAATGACGTCAGTTGGAAAACCTAATACCTAGCGGTAAGAAGTACTAAACCGAATAATTGGTGCATTTGCCCCCGCTAGATGAACTGTTGCAGGCCATAGAGCCAAATTCGATCAGTAAGTGTGCATGTTGTATAACAAACCGATTCGAATGCAGCTTTATGTAACGATGAGTAGGTGTAACGTATATGCGACAGCATACTTGAAACGTAGTCAGTTATAATCGGCTCAAATGAAACATTGAACAATGCTGCTGAAAACGAACCGGACTGTACGGTTCACAGCGCGTTCTACGCTAATGGCATTAGTCTACAACCTCGGCGGTGCAGGAGCACATTTGCCACTTACTTAAGCTCGATGTCACACGCATCAGACCGAAGTTTGACTATATTTGAGACTAGGGGCTAGTGGCTAATGAACCCGCGCACTTACATAAGCAAAAACTAAACGCATGAAAGTAAACAAGTTCTCTTCAGAAATGTTTTGTGGCCCTGAAAAGGCCGGGGGTAAACAAGTATGAGAACAAGACCAGGTTTTAACCGCCGAAACCGTACAGGGTGCGACCCTGACGCTTCAAAGCGTACACGACGTCCATGGCGGTGACTGTCTTGCGCTGGCGTGCTCTGTGTAGTGACGGCATCACGAATCACGTTCTCTAGGAAGACCTTAGGACACCGCGGTTTCTTCGTAGATGAGGCCGGAGATACGCTTGACTCCTCGCACGACGAGCGAACGGCGGATGGCAGGCTTGGTAATACCCTGGAGTTGTCACGAAGAACTTGCGATGGCGCTTGGCACCTCCTTTGCCGAGTCCTTACTCCTTGCCACGACCAGTCATAGTGAGAGTTCTTGTAGAACACTGAAACGTTATACCAATGTTTGGCTGATACAGCCTTTATATAGGGAAATTCGTTCGCTGTGATTGGCTGACTTAAAGGCTTATTGGGCGTGGCAGTTTGCGGCTTTTCAGCCAATGAGGTGCAAGAAAGTGGGCTGTTTATGAAGCGTCCGACTCGCTTATAGATAATAGTTCGGCACGGACTTGGTCATCTCACTCATTGCAACGCTGCTCCAACGCAATGGCTCGTACCAAGCAACTGCACGCAAGTCTACAGGAGGCAAAGCTCCCCGCAAGCAGCTGGCCACCAAGGCTGCCCGTAAGAGCGCTCCGGCCACCGGTGGAGTCAAAAAGCCTCACCGTTATCGCCCCGGCACTGTTGCTCTTCGCGAGATCCGTCGTTACCAGAAGTCGACTGAGCTGCTGATTCGCAAGCTGCCCTTCCAGCGCCTGGCGTGAAATCGCCCAGGACTTCAAGACGGACCTGCGCTTCCAGAGCTCGGCCGTGATGGCTCTTCAGGAGGCCAGTGAAGCCTATTTAGTCGGTCTCTTTGAAGACACTAACTTGTGCGCCATTCACGCCAAGCGCGTCACCATCATGCCGAAGGATATCCAACTGGCCCGTCGTATTCGTGGAGAGAGAGCTTAAGGTATCTTGAGTGGAACATCCGTAACCAACGGCCCTTTTAAGGGCCACAAAGCTGAACAGAATCGAGAGGTGCTGCCTTTGCCCTTGGTGAAACAGTATGTTTTTCTTTCAGAACAGTATTGCGATTGTGTCATAGAGCGAACCGTACCATAATGCTGCACTTGCGAAAATGAATGAATTTCCCTCCTTGAAACATCTCAGCAATAGCTAATTAATCGTTCATAAACCTTGACGAAGAAAATGCAAACTTCTATATCAAAATTTAGATACACATATCTCGTCATTCGTGCAATGTATTGTGAATGAAACATGCGCCCTGAGATTATGGAAAGGTAACAAACGATCTTGTCTATTGCTATAGCAATCGAATGGATTGACAAGGCTGAAAAAGTTATCCAGCTTCCTTCCTTAATCTTGGGATGGGCTTTTTATTTGCTTGCTATATAGATAGATCATTATATATTTGATTATTTAATCCCAACTTAATTAACATATAATTTATAAATTGTACTATATTTATTTGCATTGAACTTTGATTCTTGAAGACCATAATAAGATATTTTAACTGTAATCAAACTGACTGACTGAATGTAACTGAAATCAAAATACACACAATCGATACAACTTGATTGTTGATTTGGTGTGGATTGATTGATGAACATGGAAAAATGACGACACCAGTGCGTCGTACCAAATCGAGTTTTTCGTCGAGTATATGAACTCGATTATTCACTAGAAACTGTTCAGAAGCATTTAAAAATGAATCTACAGCGTGACGAAATATCAGTATAACAGTGGCGGACCTTTTCTGTGAAAGATATGGTGGCCCTGAAAAGGGCCGTGGGTTTGGCAGCCTAATGAATTCGAAATTTATTCGGACTTCTCGGTCTTCTTGGGCAGCAAGACGGCTTGAATGTTGGGAGAACACCACCCTGTGCGATGGTGACACCAGACAGGAGCTGTTTCAATTCCTCGTCGTTACGGATGGCCAGCTGCAAGTGACGCGGGATGATGCGGGTCTTCTTATTGTCGCGGGCTGCGTTGCCGGCCAGCTCGAGCACTTCGGCAGCCAGGTACTCCATCACTGCGGCCAGGTAAACGGGCGCTCCGGCTCCAACGCGCTCGGCATAGTTGCCCTTGCGCAGCATACGGTGAATACGACCCACCGGGAACTGAAGTCCGGCGCGGCTGGAACGTGTCTTTGCCTTTCCC